>JADBJO010004498.1:90000-117500 GCA_016801955.1 Conus betulinus
GCACTTACAGGTAAATGCGCGTGCGCTCACATTCACACACACACACACACACACACACGTGCACGCACGCACACGCATGCACGCGTACACACACGACACACACCACACACACACACACACACACACACACACACACACACACACACACACACACACACACACAACCACACACACACCACATACATACACACGCACGCCCGTGCTCAGAGAGAGAGAGAGAGTGAGAGGCTAAAAAAGTTGATGACATGAAAGAGGGGAGCAACGGACACACACGAACAGCAAAGGTCAAGAAGAACTTACCCTGCGTGGAAAAAGGGGGGAAGGGGGACAGTACTCCAAAAGGCCTAAGGAAAGGGGACAGTACTCCAAAAGGCCTAACTCCACTTCAGTCAGCGGACGTCTGGGCATTGAAAAGTTCAGGTTCCTCCTCCATGGCCCCTTTCAAGACGGTATCATCGGGGGGGGGAGAGGGGGGGGGGGGAGTACTTGACGACGCGCGCGTGATTTGAAGGGAACCGCACGAGTCCAGCAGCCCTGTCCTGTCATTTTCAGGCCAAAAGGAATCCCCTGGAGGAGGTCTCTCTTCATCCTCACGCTGATCAACATGAAAGCCTCAAAGTCTGTGGCTCCTTCCTTCATACCCCTCTCTCTCTCTCTCTCTCTCTCTCTCTCTCTTAGTGACCTGGATTTCGTATAATTATGTCCTCTCCCTTGCTGTCCTTCCAATCTATCCCCAAACGTCGGCGAGGCCAAGACCAGGGGCCGGGAATAGCTCAGGTTGGTAGAGCGCCGGACTCGTGGTCCTGAGAGGTTACGGGTTCGAATTTCGGTACAGGGGGATTTTTCGCTCGGAGTTAACATTGGTCCTGACTCCATTCCCCATACAGTCCTTCGAATGAGACTATACTAAAACCGAGGTTCCGTGTGTGAACGCACGCACAACATCTTGCACACACACACACACACAAAAATCCCATCACCAACTTTCGGAAGAGAAGGCCAGTTTGGCCGTTGGTATGGATGACACGTTACACATAGCATGCACCTTCCCCGAAGCTGGAGTATGGCTGCCTTAATGGCGGGATAAAAAAAAAAAACAAAAAACGGTCATACACTCAAAAGTGTGAGAATCTTCAACAACTCGATGAAGGTGGACACTCAAAGAAAGAAAGAAGAAGAAGAAGAAGAAGAAGAGGAGGAGGAAGAAGAAGAAAGACCGATGGGCAGGAAACAAAAAACAAACAAGTACGGTGACGTCTCTCTGCTCTATGTGGAGCACTTCACTTCATGGACATATCCTCCTGCTCTATGTGGAGCACAGTGCTGCTTCATGCTCTCCTCTCTCTCTCTCTCTCTCTCTCTCTCTCTCTCTCTCTCTCTCTCTCTCTCTCTCTCTCTCTCTCTCCCTCTCTCTCTCTCAAACTCCTGTATCTCTCTGTCCCATCTAGAACCGCCTATCGCCCTAGCAAAAGACATGAAGTGAGGAAGAGAACAGTAAAGAACAAACAGCAAACAAGTAGGGTAACTCTTGCTCCCACAAGAAAACAAATACGCGCCCGTAGCTCCACAGGGATTGCTGCTTGCTTCACTGTATCGCCTAGCAGGTCATACGACAGCACAGAGCTGCCTCCGTCACCGTATCGCCTAGCAGGTCATACGACAGCACAGAGCTGCCTCCGTCACCGTATCGCCTAGCAGGTCGTGCGACAGCACAGAGCTGCCTCCGTCACCGTATCGCCTAGCAGGTCATACGACAGCACAGAGCTGCCTCTATCACCGTATCGCCTAGCAGGTCATACGACAGCACAGAGTGCACCGAACAAACGAAGGAAATAATTATATCAAGGAAAAACAGGGCGAAGAAAACGCATAAGGATGTGTCCTTGTTTGTTTTTGTGTGCTCTGTGCTGCCGTCATTTGTGTGTGTGTGTGTGTGTGTGTGTGTGTGTGCGCGTGTGCGCGCGCGCGCGCGCCCGCGTGCGCACGCGTTTAATCTTCACTGTCTATTGCTTTTTCTTTTCTGTGAACTGTTTTCTTCGTCTTCTCTTTCTTTGCTTTCTTTCCTTCTTCTTCTTCCTCCTCCTCTTCGTCTCCTTCTTTCTCCTCCATCTTCTTCTCCTCCTCCTTCTCATCATCATCATCATCATCATCATCATCATCATCATCATCATCATCTTCTTCTTCTTCTACTTCTTCTTCTCTTCTTCTTCTTTCTTCTTCTTCTTTTTCTTCCCTCTTCATCTTTTTTTTTTTTTCGTTTTTTGTTTTTTTTTGTTTTTTCTTTACTTTTCTTCATCTTGGTCTTCTTTTCATTCCCATTTCTCCTCCCCGTCCTTTTCCTTTGTCTGTCCTCTCTAGTCGGTCAGGCCTCTTGATCTGCCAGGTGACGTTTGGGTCCTCCGCCCTCGTTAGAAGATTGACCCCATTGACAGGCGAGAAGGTGTCTGGAGGGTTAATGCAGGTGATGACGCCGTCCATCAGTTCAAGCCAGCAAATTCTTTTCCTCCCCTAACTGATCTGAGGCGACGCTTTTTTTTTTTTTTTTTTTTTTTTTTAAAAGAAATTGTCATGTGAGAATAACTGGCAGCAGGCATAGACCTGGGGGGGGGGGGCAGTGCATAGGGAGGGGGGGGGGGGGGGGGGTTTGAGGAGAGGGGGATGGGAGTGAGGGTGGGTGGGAGGAGAGGGGAGGGGACGAGTTTTTTTTTTTTTTAATAGATGACCTTCTTGTTTTTTTTTTTTTTACTGGGATGGAGTACTCTAGAAGTGCTTAAGTTCTCTTACTATGTAATTTTTTTTTTTTGTAATTTATTTCTTGTTGTTCTTTTTACCTTTGATTTCTTCTTTTTGTTTTTTTAAAGGTTCGAAGTTTCAGAATCTCTGGGTGATGCTTAAAGAATGACTCGTTCTTCATCGTGTGTACATTGTGTGCATGCTGCTGTCTGTGTTGTGCGCGTACGCGCGTTTTCTATTCTTTTTCTTCTGTCAGCTTGCTTTTTCCTTCTTTCTTTGTCTTCTTCTTCCTCCTTTTTTGTCTTTTTCTTTCTTTCTTCTTTCTTCTTCTTCTTTCTTCTTCTTCTTCTCCCTATCCCTCCTCCTCTCCTCCTCCTCCTTCTTCTTCCTCCTCCTTCTTCTTCTCCTTCTCCTTCTTCACTCTTCTCCTCTTCTTCTCTTTCTCCTTCTTCTTCTTCTTCTTCTTCTTCAATCTTCTTCTTCCTCCTCCTCCTCCTCCTCCTCCTCCTCCTCCTCCTCCTCTTCCCTTTTCTTCTCCTCCTCCTTCCCTCCTCCTCCTCCTCCTCCTCCTCCTCCTCCTCCTCCTCCTCCTCCTCCTCCTCCTCCTTCTCCTCCTCCTCCTTCTTCTCTTCTTCTTCTTCTTCTCCTCACCTCCTTTTTTTTTACTTTCTTCTTCTTGGTCGTCTTTTTCATTCCCATTTCTCTCCCCGTCCCTTTTCCTTTGTCTGTCCTCTCTAGTCATTCAGGCCTCTTGATCTGCCAGGTGACGTTTCTCTGTTTTCCTCCGCCGCCCTCGTTTTAAGCCCCATTGACAGGCGAGAAGGTGTCTGGAGGTTAATGCAGGTGATGACGCCGTCCATCAGTTCAAGCCAGCAAATTCTTTTCCTCCCCTAACTGATCTGAGGCGCTTTTTTTTTTTTTTTTTTTTTTTTTTTAAAGAAATTGTCATGTGAGAATAACTGGCAGCATAGGGAGGGGGGGGGGGTTTGTGGAGAGGGGGATGGGGGGTGAGGGGGTGGGTGGGAGGAGGGGGGGGGCCGAGTTTTTTTTTAATAGATGACCTTGACCTTTTTTTTTTTTTTTTACTGGGATGGAGTACTCTAGAAGTGCTTAAGTTCTCTTACTATGTAATTTCTTTTTTGTAATTTATTTCTTGTTGTTCTTTTACCTTTGATTTCTTCTTTTTGTTTTTTAAAGGTTCGAAGTTTCAGAATCTCTGGGTGTGATGCTTAAAGAATGACTCGTTCTTCATCGTGTGTACATTGTGTGCATGCTGCTGTCTGTGTGTGCGCGTACGCGTTTCCTCTTCTGTCTATTGCTTTTTCCTTCTGTCAGTTGTTGTCTTCTTCTTCTCTTTCTCTTCTTCTTTTCTTTCTTCTTCTTCTTCCTCCTCCTCTCCTCCTTCTCTCCTCCTCCTCCTTCTTCTCCTCCTCCCTTCTCTTCACCATTATCTTCTTCTTCTTCTTCTTCTTCTTCTTCTTCTTCTTCTTCTCTGTCCTCTTCTTCTTTCTTCTTCTTCATCTTCTTCTTCTCCTCCTCCTCCTCTTCTCCTCCTTCTGTTTCTTCTCCTCCTCCTCCTCCTCCTTCCTTTTTCCTCTTTCTCTTCTTCTCCTTCTTCCTCTTCTCTCCTTCTGCCTTCTCCTCCTCCTCCTCTCTTCTCCTCCTCCTCTCCTTCTCCTCCTCCTTCTCCTCTCCTCCTCCTCCTTCTTCTTCTTCTTCTTCAGTCCTCACCTCCTTTTTTTTTTTTTTACTCTTCTTCTTCTTCGTCTTCTTTTCATTCCCATTTCTCTCCCCGTCCTTTTCCTTTGTCTGTCCTCTCTAGTCATTCAGGCCTCTTGATCTGCAGGTGACGTTTCTGTTTCCTCCACCCTCGTTTAAGCCCCATTGACAGGCGAGAAGGTGTCTGGAGGTTAATGCAGGTGATGACGCCGTCCATCAGTTCAAGCCAGCAAATTCTTTTCCTCCCCTAACTGATCTGAGGCGACGCTTTTTTTCTTTTTTTTTTAAAAGAAATTGTCATGTGAGAATAACTGGCAGCCATAGGGAGGGGGAGGGGGTTGTGGAGAGGGGAGGTGGGGGTGAGGGGGGTGGGAGGAGGGGGGGGGCCGAGTTTTTTTTTAATAGATGACCTTTTTTTTTTTTTTTTTACTGGGATGGAGTTACTCTAGAAGTGCTTAAGTTCTCTTACTATGTAATTCTTTTTTGTAATTTATTTCTTTGTTGTTTCTTTTACCTTTGATTTCTTCTTTTTTTGTTTTTTAAAGGTTCGAAGTTTCAGAATCTCTGGGTGATGCTTAAAGAATGACTCGTTCTTCATCGTGTGTACATTGTGTGCATGCTGCTGTCTGTGTGTGCGCGTACGCGTTTCCTCTTCTGTCTATTGCTTTTTTTCTTCTGTCAGCTGTTGTCTTCTTCTTCTCTTTCTCTTTTCTTTCTTACTTTCTCTTCCACTCCTTCTCCTCTCCTTTTTCTTCTCCTCCTCTTTCTTCTTCCATCCTCCTTATCTTCTATTATCCCTTCTTCTCTTCTTCTTCTTCTTCTCCTCCTCCTCCTCCTCCTCCTCCTCCCTCCTCCTCTCCTCCTCCTCCTTCTCCTTCTTCTTCTTCTCCTACTTCTTCTTCTTTTTTCTCGCCTCCTCTTCTCCTCCTTCTGTTCTTCTCCTCCTCCTCTTCTCCTCCTTCTTTTTTTTTCTTCTTCTTCTTTTTTTCTCCTCCTTCTCCTTCCTCATTCCTCCTTCTCCTCCTTCTTCTCCTTCTTCTTCTTCTTCTTTCTTCTTCTTCTTCTCTTTTCTCTTTTCTCCTCCTTCTTCTTTTTCTTCTTCTTCTTCTTCTTCTTCTTCTCTTCCTCCTCCCTGCTCCTGCCTCCTCTCCTCCTCCTCCTCCTCCTCCTCCTTCTTTCTTCTTCTTCTCCTCCTCCTCCTCCTCCTCCTCCTCTTCTTCTTCTTCTTCTTCTTTCTCTTCTTCTTCTTCTTCTTTTTCTTCTTCTTCTTCTTCTTCTCCACTCCTCTTCCTTTTTCTTCTTCCTCTCCTCTTCTTGGTTTCTTCTCTTCTTCTTCTTCTTCTTCTTCTTCTCTTCATCTTCAGTCATCCTCACCTCCTTTTTTTTTTTTTTTTTTTACTCCTTCTTCTTTTTCGTCTTCTTTTCATTCCCATTTCTCTCCCGGTCCTTTCCTTTGTGTGTGTTCTGTCTAGTCATTCAGGGTGGTGTGGGGGGCGCCTAGTTCTTGAAAGAGATAACCTCTTTACCGGGATGGAGTGCTTAATTTCTCTTACTATGTATTTTTTTTCCCTTTTTTTTTCTTTTTGATTTCTTGTTGTACTTTTACCTTGATTTCTTCTCTTTTTTTAAGGTTTTGAAGTTTCAGAATCTCTGGGTGATGCTTAAAGAATGGCTCGTCGTTCTTCTTCGTTGACTCACAACTGCTGTCACAGCAGGTGGACATGAACATTTACACCTTTAGATAGATCTGTCCTCCTACACCTCCTTCTCCCCTTCCCCACCCACCCACCCCCCTACCTCCCACTTACAGATTCACCCCTGCTCTCTCTCTCTCTCTCTCTCTCTCTCTCTCTCTCTGCTCTCTCTCTCTCTCTCTCTCTCTCACACACACACACACACACACGCGCGCGCGCGCGCGCGCGCACACACACACACACACACACACACACACACACACACGGGCATGCACGTGCACACACGCACGTACGCATACACGCGCGCGCATGGATGCACTGAGGAGAGAGAGAGAGAGAGAGAGAGAGAGAGAGAGAGAGAACAGAAAGGAGTCCACGGGGGTGAAAGTTCACACAGAGCGAAGCAACACAGGCTGAAACGATCTGGTGGCGGGTGCTGCCCAGCTGAGACCTGTCTGCAGGAGGGCCCACCGTGCACAGTGCATTGGGATTCTCACTGGTCATGGCACCAAGGCGGTCTGCTTACCCAGCTGTTCTGGTACTGCCAGTTCTTATAGAACAGGGAGCACTGTACAATGGGAACGAAGAAATGCTGTCTGTGCGTCCATCTGTCTGTCTGCCTGTCAGTCTGTGTGTCCGTCCGTGGTCAAAATGTGTTCCACTTGCTCCAGACAAAACTTCTGGGCTGATCCTTCTGAAAATTTGTAGGTATGTTCATTACGGGTCACGGATGATGCCCGATGTTTTGTTTTACCAGAATAGCTGTTACTAACGGCTATAAATAATAATAATAATAATAAAAATCAAGTCCAATAAGGGAAATAACCCCTGCACTGTACCGGGTGCACAGTCTCCCTGACCACTGGGGCCGGAACAGCTTTTGGTAGAGAGCACCGGACTCGTGAGTCTGGTGATCCTGGGGTTGCGGGTTCGATTCTCCGCAAAGGGTGTTTCAGTACAGGCGGACTTTTTCTTTTTGGTGTTTACCTCGGAGTTAAATGTAGTTCTGACTTCAGTTCCCCCCAAACAAAAATTCCACGGAATATGACTAGAAACCAAAGTTCCGTGTGTGAACAACACACAAACAACGTCTAGCGCACACTTGAAGTCCCATCACCATTTTGCGGAATAGAAGGGCAGTTTGGAGGCTGGTACGGAAGTCATGTGGGTTTTTCTGCCCCGACCGGCTCCTACCCAGAGTTGAGTTTGCTGCGGGCTCAGTTGGGAAGACTGGGACCACACAGTCGAGAGTTTCATCCACTTAATGGATGCGTTTCTGAGAGTGTGCTCAAATTTCCTGACCAACACTGCAGGTGTCTGTATCTCTCGGGCCTGGTTGACGCCGGGATATATTATGAAAGGAAGCGTAGAGTACAGCCCTGTCATGTAGTCTCAGACCGAAATGGAAATCCGTAGCATCATCTTAATCATCCTCATTCTCATCGATCAGCATAAAAAAAAAAAGTCTCAAATTCTGTGGCCCTTCATGCCCTGCTCTCATGGTGACCTCAATTTCGATGTCCTCTCCACGTCTGTGGCCTTGGTTTGGTTCCGTCCGGGTCACCGGTATCGGCGAGTCCATGGGGCTGTCGTTGGACGGACGTGGTGGCGCCCTCCGGGGGGAGAGCTCACTCACGCCGGCTCCGCGACTAAGCAATTATTGTCGTCAGTAGGGGGCTTAGTAGAAGCGTGGATTGTATATAGAAAGCGTTCGGAGCTTGGTCACTAGCCAATGATGATAGGTGCTATGTAAACACTCATCTCAAAATGATGAAGAATTTTCTTTTGCGGTAAGACACTTCATGTTTCCCGACATGACAAGTTTGTCAACTCTCTGTCTCTCTGTCTCTGTCTCTGTCTCTGTCTCTCTCTCTCTCTCTCTCTCTCTCTCTCTCTCTCTCTCTCTCTCTCTCTCTCTCTCTCTCTCTCTCTCTCTCTCTCTCTCTCTCTCTGTACGTGTAACCTGACTGTACTTGTTACTCTGTTGCATCCGACTCTGTGTGTGTGTGTGTGTGTGTGTGTGTGAGAGAGAGAGAGAGAGAGAGAGAGAGAGAGAGAGAGAGATTTTAGAGAGAGGGTAGAAGGGGCGAAGGGGGGCCGCGGAAGGGGGACAAACAAGTAAGTGAATAAGTGAAAGGAACAAGGAATCGCAATCCATATCCACTGTTGGAGCACAGCAGGGGGTGGATCGATGGGGCACTGTGAAATCAGGGGGAAAACTGTTCACGATCTGCACACATACACAGCAGTCAGCGTTTTCGAACAGAAGAAGAGTTGTAGCATGAAATATTTTGCTGTATGACAGACCGTATAGCGTTTATTGTTCTACTGTTTTGGAGATTTCTGTAACAGACACAGCCTATTGGGGGAAAAAAAAAAACTAAGACGACCAAACACACTTACACGCACACACCACACACACACACACACCAGTTCCCCCCCCCCCCCCCCCCCCCCCCCCCCCCTTCCCCGCGCTCTTCCATTGGCTTTCCTGGTTAGCGACGTTTTGGCCATTCAGGAACTAACAAAATCCACAGAGCCTTTCTCAGCCCAGAACCAAGCGATCGGCTCCGTTGTACAACGAAATGGAATTCCGTCACCATGGGGGGCGGGGGGGGGGGGGGGGGGGGGGGGGGGGGGCGGGGGGGGGGGCATTTCTGATCCGTTCCTGCCCGACACTATTGCCATCTGTCAGTGGGGAATGGCTGGCAGAGGAAGAAGATGTCACCCGTCGTCTGCTGTCCCGCACTTTTTCATGTCTACGGTTCCAGCCAATCGTGCCAGAGTCTCCGTTAGATGTGTGGTGACACACATCTATCAACAGTCACCGTTGGAGCCAACGGATAGCTCAGAGATCCGCATCAATCTTATAGTTATGAACGGTAAAGAAAAGAAAAGAAAAAGCTCGCTCTGTCTGCCTGTCTGTCTGTCTGTCTGCCTGTCTGTCTGTCTGCCTGCCTGTCTGTCAGCCTTGTCTGTCTGTCTGCCTGCCTGCCTGCCTGCTTGCCTGTCTGTCTGTCTGCCTGCCTGCCTGTCAGCCTTGTCTGTCTGTCTGTCTGCCTGTCGGTCTGTCTGTCTGTCTGTCTGTCTGTCTGTCTGTATACAGTCTCTCTCTCTCTGTCTCTCTCTCTCTCTCTCTCTCTCTCTCTCTCTCTCTCCTCTCTCTCTCTCTCTCTCTTCTCTCTCTCTCTCTCTCTGTTATATTGATCATTAATGTTCACACCCCTTCAAATCGGGCTTTGGCCTACTGAATAAAATAAATTCTGTTCTGTTCTGTTCTCTGTCAGTCTGTCTGTCTGTCTGTCTGTCTGTCTGTCTGTCTGTCAGTCTCTGTCTCTGTCTGTCTGAATAAAATTCTCTCTGTTCTGTTCGGTTCTCTGTCTCTCTCTCTCTCTCTCTCTCTCTCTCTCTCTCTCTCTCTCTCTCTTATATTGATCATTAATGTTCACACCCCTTTAAATAGGGCTTTGGCCTTACTGTTCTGTTGTGTTCGGTTCGATTCTCTGTCTGTCTGTTTGTCTGTCTGTCTGTCTGTGTCTTCTCTCTCTGTCTCTGTCTGTCTTAATGTCTGTCTGTCTGTCTGTCTCTCTCTCTCTCTTTCTCTCTCTCTCTCTCCTCTCCTCTCCTCCTCCTCCTCTCCTCCTCTTCCTCCTCCTCCTTCTCCTCCTCCTCCTCCACATCTTTTTCACCTCACTCACTCTCTCTCTCTGTATTGAATATTGACTGTTATAAAATGTTTCTGGTTCGCAAAAACCGTTGAGAGCACGTCAAAAAAAAAAAGTTTCCTGAGCGTGCGTTGTTGTCCTTGACACTGATACAGTGGACAGTCCTATTAGGAATCGATCGACTTCACGTCGTTGTCCCTTCTGGCATGGTCCTCACTGAGTAAAGATAAAAGGTAGAAGACACACACGCGCACGCGCGCCACGCACGTACGTACACACACACACACACACACACACACACACACACACACACACACACACACACACACACACGCGCGCGCACAAATCCCTAACTTCTTACTGAGGAGGAGGTGGGCTGCAATTTTTACTAGATAATCGATTTTAATCTTCATTTCTTGTTAATTATATGTAGTTTTTCTTTGTTGGTACAGGAGAGTAAGATTTTACATCGGTACAAACATGTCTTAGGTGTTGCCTTCCTGTGGTGGAATTACAGACCTGTTTCTATAATCTCTGGATGAATTTATATATCATGTTACATCTAACGACTATAAACTCTCAATTTTAATGTCTGTCAATTAAAACAAAAGCAAACTTTCAGAACTCATCTGTCCATCAAAATAAAGATGGAAAATGACGGATCAGCAAGGCTGTTTACATTCAAGGAAAAACAAACTATTCTCAGATTACTACTTCCGAAAGTGTCTCCAAAACGTGTTAGTGCAGCCAGTGTCAAACTTGTTTATATTTTAACTATAAATACAGTGTCTGTTCACGAATCTGAAAGTCCCGTTCACTCTTATACAGAATGGTTTGGAACCGTCTGTGATCAGAATGATGAGTGGTTGCAGAGGGAGGTTTGAATGCATACTCCCCGTCTGGGAATAAACGGTGCAGAATGAGAGAGCATGATGTTCATCATCGTTTGTCGAAAACATTGTGGATTCATTTTCGTGTAATAGATTGTGAGCATTTTGAAAGGTGTAACAGACCACAGACCATCAGCTATTTCTCCGGCAATTGCTTCAAGCTATGAGTGGGAAACAGTGAATAACTTCTCAGGCAGTGATGAAGTGCCTAACGTCATTCATAGACCAGTATCTACAGATTCCCCAGGACAAAATCCAAAATATCGTAACCATAATGCTAATCAGGGACGATTGAGATGTATCCTCTCAGCATATAGCACTGGAGGATTTTTAAACGGAAGCGTTGATGGTATTTATGATAAATTTATTGAAGCTGTAATATGATCACCTGACTCTTCGATTCCCCAAGTTAGATCAGTGAAAACAAATATGTATCTCAGGGAATTTGTCGCTGGAGGGAATCTTGCCGAAAAACTTTAGAAAATAAAACTCACTGGTTCAAAATGTACCTCAAAGACAAAAGGATTTCTGGTGTAACGAGGGAAATGGAAAGAGCTGAAAGCATAGTAATAGAGTAATCGATGAACATTCTGTGTAAAAGAAGTATCTGATCGCAAAGACCAACGTAAGGTTTGGAGAAAAGTAAAGAAATGGTAAATCTTCCACAGTACCCTATGTAAGTGGATGTAAAGGAGGTCTGCAAGTGAGAGGCTTCTAATGTAAAATATAGTGATATACTTAAAAACACACACACACACACACACACACACACACACACACACACACACACACACACACACACACACACACCACACACACACACACACACACACACATTACATTCCCTATCGCTTTACAGGAAATGAAATATGCTATTCTATTTTGCTGCTCGGAAGCAATAAAACTTCCGTTGGACCAGATGCGATTTCTAATGAAATGCAAAAAATTTTGTCAAATAACTTCATCTCATTTTTTTAACCTCTTTTTCCCCCAAACTGACGGTCGAATGGAAGCATGCTATCCAAGTGGAAGCAATCGATTATCGCTCCAATTCTCAGACAAGGAGAGCGACGGCTAGGGAAAAAAAAAAAACTGGCTATAGGCCCATTTCTTTAATATCGAAAATCGGAAAGCTGATGGAGGGAGCGGCACTTTGAAAAATGACCCATTACTGTGAAAAATTACCAATTACTGTAAAAAAAAATCCTTATAAACCAAGCAGGATTTGGTAAGGCTGGAGTGACGGTTGGTACCTGCTTAAGATAACAATCAAAGTGAACAAACAATTTGCTAGAAGAAGAAAAAAGAAAAAAAAACGTACTTCCTTCTTTGATGTTAGAGAGGCCTTCGATCAACGTTGGGATGTGAAACTGACGCACATGCCAAAATGTACAGGATCATGGCCACGTTTACGACTATTTCAAGACCTTTTTAAGTGATCGATCAATCCGAACCAAACTTGGTAACGCTTTCTCCAATCTATCCCAGTAGGTATGGGTGTCCCACAAGGATCTGTAAGTGTACAATGCTTTTAAACATTTACAGACGACATCCCACAAACCTGTCAAATCAAGTACAGCCCGCTCCGTATGCATATGAGATCTGAATATGGATGAAAGTTACCTTTGAAAAGCCATTCATCTAAAAGATCCATAAACTAGATTAACACGTTTATCCAAGTGAGCTGAACAAAATGAATAATTACATGATAGGAAATAGGATTACTACGTCCGCAGAAAATCTCACAAGATGCTTTTTAATAGTGGGTGCGACTCAAAAACATGTACCATTCACCTACATTCAATAGAGCAGGGAATGGATATAGAAAACAAACGAGTTGTAAAAGTTCCCCGTGACCAGACCCCGGCAATCGTGGGAAACCCGAAATGGATTCATTATATGATATCAGATGTTATGTGTGTGCCCCCTTCCAAAATAAACATCAACAAACAATCACAACAACAAAAAACCGTCGAATATACATCAATGTTTTTGTTGACGCTGCACATTTGAAATACCGGGCCCTAGAGACGTGAGCTGTGAACCAAGTCAAAGAGACCTGATTACTCTGTCAGCTGAAATGAAGTCCGTGGAAGCATGCAGACCTTTCCATCCTATAATGTAGAGTATATCTGACGGACCTCAAATCCACACCCCTGTCAGGCAACGAACCCTTGCAGATGTGTGAGAGGAACACTGGGTCAGCATCTTTGGCGAGCACTCTAACCCTGGCTTTAACCCCTACCCGCGCCCCTCTCTCCTCCAACGTGGTGTGGTGAGAGAGAGAGAGAGAGAGAGAGAGAGAGAGAGAGAGAGAGAGAGAGAATTAAACGAAACGAGCAACTTGACATGTGACAGTCAAAAGAATTACGCAGTTACTGCTTTAACACTCAAATCAGAATTCAAACAACTTGGTATATGATAGCCAAGGGAATAATACAATGACTGCTTTAATGTCTGAATCAGAATTTCGAACGAGTGGAAATATGACAATCAAGAGAATTACCCATTTGCTATGTTAGCATTCAACTCACATTTGAAATATGATTGTCGAGGAAACTACGCGTCAGCTACTTTACCATTAAAATCAGGATTCAAACAACAACGTCACACATGATAGCCAAGAGAATTACGCTGTTGCTACTTTAACATTGAATTTAG
Organism: Conus betulinus; assembly: GCA_016801955.1. NCBI lineage: Eukaryota > Metazoa > Mollusca > Gastropoda > Neogastropoda > Conidae > Conus > Conus betulinus. The sequence goes on from JADBJO010004498.1 coordinate 103,363, forward strand.
AATTCAAACAAGAACTTGACGTATGATAATATATAACCAAGGAAAATACGCAGTTGCTGCTTTAACATTCAAATCAGGATTCCGATGTGTTAGGGTCCTTGGCATATCAGCACTATGGTCATTCTGGGAGACATATCCATTTCCTTTTCAGTCTGCTTCTTGAAGTTTCAAATTGGAAATGGGCTCTTTGATTGGCTATCCGTCCTAACCGTTGTCAACACAGGAGGAGGAAGGCGGGATGGGGGGGGGGGGGGGGGGGAGGGAGGCCACAAGTCCTTAACCTGTCACCTCAGTCTGCCTCTCTGGTCTTCTTTGCTCACCAGCCCAGCTCTATAACCAGAAGGCTGTCTAACCTCACCGCTTCGTTTTTCACGTCTGTCCGTGCTTGAAATCCAAGTTTGTTTTTAATTCAGTCTCTTGGTGGTTTCAGTTTTAGCGATAAACGTTCTATGATAATTACAAATGCATTTAGAGAAATAGTAACAGGGGTCTTTCTCGCAGCCTGGACCCAAGACATGTGGACAGAGTGTCTCAGAAATGTTCTTTGAAAGCCCTCGGTAGGACCGAGTCCTGGGCCTGAAACTCCCACAGGTGTAAATGGCTTGGATAGGAATCGACCCCCTACGACCTCTCAGCCGGGACTACGCGAGGCTAACCACTGCGCCTGGTTCAGTCCCTGTTTAATTTAGATTTCACAGCCAGTGGTGGTTTTCATTTGGGGATCACCCCCGGGGGCCAAGCGCTATCAATCCGACCGGGAGACAGTTTGCAGCACGCGGCAAATGGGGGCTAAGGTCCAGATGGAACCGGTCTCTTCCGCTGCTTGATTAGTTTTCCGCAGATGATTTCTTTAGGAACCTGGGTGCAGCAGAATGCGGGCATAAATGAACAAGATTGATTTTCTGATCTCAACACCCTTGCATTCTCATGATATGAAACCGATTAAAATCATGTTACGAATGACTTGATATTGTGTTGTGTTAGTGAAGAGATGTGTGTGTGTGTGTGTGTGTGTGTGTGTGATTTGAAGTTTCATCAGTGCCGGTGTCGTATATAATTACGTCGCCCATAAATCGTGTCGTAGGGACAGCAGTTGCCGTGAAATACTGCAGCTGGTCAAGAAATAAAAAGAGGCACGACAGGATTTCATGAAAAAATGTCCATAAATTGATGTCATCACCCATAAAAATCGTGTCGCGGCAACAGTATTTTCCTGTGAAATACTGCAACTGGTCATGAAAAAATATTGCAGTGCGACAGTATTTCCCGTGAAATAGTTAAGCGCGACGGGTTGTTATTATTTTCACGTTAAAAAACTGAGAATGGGTGCTGTCCTTTTTCAGTCTAATCTAAACGTCAGGGATCCAAGTGAATCCATAATCTGTTGTTGTTGTTGTTGTTGTTATTTTTTTAATATATTTTACTTGATAATCCTATATTTGTCCCAACTAGGTACTTTGAAGAACTATGCATACTTGACTAATCTCTTTTTAATGTGTGCGTCTATCTTTTACATTGTTAGCACAAAATTAAAGTAATTTTGGTGTTATTCTACCCACGTATTGTTATAACAAGAATGCGTGTCCACAAGCTTATACAGGTATGTTCCCGTACCTATGCATTAATTACACAGTGGTACTTTGTCCCCAACTTTGAAGTTTTGCATAGCAGATTGCACTGATCTTTTTTCTTAATGGGAACATAAAGGGAGGAAAAACTAGCGTTTCTTTCAGAGGCAGTTCTTGTAGTATTTCTTATTTTTTTTTAATCATTAAAACTTGTTACGTGGGTTTATGGCTGATAGTCAGTTTGAAAATGGCTAGAAACCGGCTGTGCATATTTGCATAAAATATTCTTACAAAGAATAGATATATTTCGTTTGTTGAGTTTGTGTTTGGGGGGGGGGGGGGGGGGGGGGGGGGAGGCACATGAAAAGAAAAAAGTTTTTTTTATGTGTGTTAAAATCCTAACTTGCGACTAAGTAACGTAGTTACAGAGCTTTTGTGGGGCACAGATGATCAAGTTATCACATTCAATTAACTTATTCCAACGTCGTCACATCTTGCAACATAACATTATAAATAGCAGAAAGAAAAAGCATTGTGTGTATCAGGGTGTGTGTGTGTGTGTGTGTGTGTGTGTGTGTGAACATTGGTAAAATCTATAATGAAGAAGAAATGTACATTTCACGTAAAACCGCCAGTGTTGTAATCAAGCATTCCGTCACCCTGACCAAGAGCGTGTGTCAATAATAATTATTGTCATGTGTGTGACGAAATCAGGAGTGCGACTGATCACCATAATTCTAGTGGCGGCCAATGTTGAGGCGAAACCGTTCACGTCCAAACGGGGGCAGGGGTTGATTGTTCGGTTCTCACGTGTCGCACGGCGACCAGTGTCCAAGGTCGTTTCTTCTTCTTGTGAGTTGTTTGTTTCAGGGACACGTTGCCCTCTCGACCGTGGTCTGCGTGGACCACGCAATATTAGCGACTCGTGCAACGCTCCAGCGACTCTCGTCCTGCTCCACTCTTGGAGACGGCCTCACACGGCACAGGACCATCGTCACCTGACCATTGAAGAAGGCCACCTGATGGCCCTGAAGACAGGCCCTTTGGAGGGGGGGAAAAAAAGAGACAAATATACACCGACGACCATCGTCGGCCGACCAACACCCGAGCATGAACTAAGGTTAATAGGTACTCGAATTCAGAGAGCGACAGACGACGCTCCCCCTCCCCCACCCCCTGACCCCCCACCCTCCTCCCGAACCCACCATGCCAGTGACGACAGTTGTCGCAGAATATGCAGACCTGTGTGTGCGAGTATACTCTGTCTTATGCCCCCGCCTCCCCCCCCCCCCCCCCCCCCCCCCCTCCCCTCCACCACCACCACCAGCCACTAGGGCGTAAAACTCACCCATCACCGAAGCGACGTGTTTGGAGTGACTGGAACTTTTTGAATTACCTGGTCCTAGGCGTTGGGCGACATTGTTGTGAAGCTGGTTCAAGTCCCATCGAGTCGTGCTGTGTGTTGGTTGTGTGGTTTCGTGTTGCTGTCCTGGGGGTCCCGTGGTCGTCAGGTGTGCTGGCCCTTTGATGTGACCAGGGTTCTGTGTTTTTTCGTCGTTTTCCTGACAGCTGGTTGTTGGAGGACAGGGGTTGTTGGCCAGTGCCAGCTCTTTCGTTTGTCGACTGTCCCCGGTTGAGAAGGTTAGTGATGGAAATGTGTTGTGTTGTGGAGTAGGAAATGAGTCTCTTGTTGTTACTGTATGCGGCGCCGTGGGTTTATGGGTCAGTGGTGTCGCGTAGTGTGTTGTGCGGTTTTTTGTCTTTTTGTGTGATGGCCTTGTTTCTGTTAACGCCGTTCACTGCGTTTGCTCTCTCTCTCTCTCTCTCTCTCTCTCTCTCTCTCTCTCTCTCTCTCTCTCTCTCTCTCCCTCTCACTCTGTCTATCTCGCTTTCTCTCTGTCTCTCTGTCTCTATCTCTGTCTCTGTCTCTTTTCTCCCCCCCCCCCTCTCTCTCTCTCTCTCTCTCTCTCTCTCTCTCTCAATCGCGCGCGCGCGCGTGCGTGTGTGTTTGACCTGCGCGTTCTGTCACCATGTCCTATGGAGAAGATTTGTGATTGTTACAGTAAAAAGAAATCATGAATCATGTCATTTTGATAGCAATGAAATTGCCGTCAGTGGAAGAAATGATAATATTGACGTTCTTTAATCTAGTAAGTAAGTAGTTGTGATCATGATTCTTGCAGATGCTGCCTCGGGGGGGGGGGGGGGGGGGGGGGGGGGGGGGGGGTAACAATGGAAATCATGGGGGCTAATCGGATATAAAAAGAATATGTTTGGGAAGTGAAAGTAATATGAGATCTAATGAACTGACCTAAGTTTAAATGCTGTTAACCAGTCTGTGCTACACTTCGGGTAAGAGATAGGTTATTAACTCGTTTGAGAAAAAAAAAGCATGTGCTCTCACAGTGGGGAATCCCGAAAAGCACCCAGTGCAAAAAATGCTCTTGACCATTCTTTTTGGTCGCGTAGGTGTTTGATGCCAGACTTATTCCAAGCGGTTTAAATGTTGCACATGGTATGGCTGTTGGCCACATATAACAGTCATTTCACTGGATGCATTCGTTCCTTATTTCTCCTCTTGTGTCGGCGCTATTACGTTTTTGTTTGATTCTAGTCACAGAGGCAGGTGCATCACACACACACACGCGCGCACGCACGAGCGCGCGCGCACACACACACACACACACACACACACACGCGCGCATGCATGTACGCACGCGCACACAAGTGCATACGCGCGTGTACACATGCGCGCGCATACACTCTCTCTCTCTCTCTCTCTCTCTCTCTCTCTCTCTCGCACACACACGGAAAACTGATGCTGTGATTACATAAAAAAAAAGCGTGAGCTAAAAGCAATGTACTTATTTAGAATGTAAAACACATTTTCCTTAAATGAAGAGTACACAGCAAAGTTGTCTGTCTTGATGTGTCTTTTAACTTTTGTCACTTCAGACAAAAGAAAAATCTGACTGAAACTGCGCGGTACGTCGTAAGTCAGTCTGAAAGCTTTCACGGAACGGGCCTCCGTTTGCTACACAGCCGTGTGTGCAAATCAAATGTGACAGGTGTTCTCAAAGCGCCCCCAAAGCAGGCTTTAGTCACCGTATGCTTTGTTTCCAAGATTACGACTGTGAGATCATATGAGAGCTCTATCATGGTGCATTTTTTAACTAACCCCCCATCCCACCCCCACCCCCCACGCGCACACACACACACACACACACACACACCACACACACACACACACACACAAGAATAACTTTTAATCTCTGTCCCTGTCTGTCTCTGTCTCTATCTCTGTCTGTCTGTCTGTCTGTCTCTCTCTCTCTCTCTCTCTCTCGCTCTCTCTCTCTCTCTCTCTCTCTCTCTCTTGGTAGCCATGTGACATTAAAATGTTCAGTGTTTCTCTCTCTCTCTCTCTCTCTCTCTCTCTCTCTCTGTAAAGCTGATGACATTAACATGTTCAGTGTTCTTTCTCTCTCTCCCTCTCCCCCTCTCTCTCTCTCTTTCTGTGTGTGTGTGTGTGTGTGTGTTGTGTGTGTGTGTGTGTGTGTGTGTGTGTGTGTGTCCCTTCTCTCTCTGTCTCTGTCTGTCTGTCTGTCTGTCTGTCTGTCTGTCTGTCTGTCTCTCTCTCTCTCTCTCTCTCTCTCTCTCTCTCTCTCTCTCTCTCTCTCTCTCTGTCTCTCAGTTTTGAAAACCGATTTTCATTGAGAGAGCTATGGTTTCAATGAACATGCAGTCATCTTTCATAGACCTGTGTAGGTTTGGTGGGTTTTTTTTTTACGAGCCAGGGATAGACCAGTAGAACTGCGTAATGCTTTGTCCTTGTCGAGGGGGTAGAAAGGGAGGGGGGGGGGGGGGAGCGGGTTAGAACCCAGCAGCGCTAGTGTGATGCTGTGTGCCTTGGTCAAGGGAGGGGTGTGCGTGGATGGATGAGAGGCGGTATGGGGGAGGGGTTTGAGGGAGTCCAAAGCAGTGTGTGTGATGCTTTAACGTTTTGGTGGAGGGGGATGGATGGAGAGGCGGGTGGGGGGTGAGCCGGGAGCACCGTGCAAAGCACCGTGTCTTGGCCCAGGGGGTGGGGACGGGAGCAGTGAGGTCAGCAGCCAGTGCATGGTGCTGTGTCCTTTGTGGGAGAGCTTGAGGGGGGGGTGGGGGCAGAAGGGGGTGGGGGGAGACATCGGGCCACACTGCATGATGCTGCGTTATGTTGGTCAAGGGGTGGGGGTGGGAGGGGGCGGAGCAGGGTGGGTGGGGGTTGATAGAGGGTGATGCTCAAAATGTTGGGGGGGGGGGGGGGGGGGGGGAGAGGGCAGGCAGGCGGGTGGGTGGGCGGGTGGGTAAGGGACGGAGTAAGGGGGAGGGGGAAGGTTCAAATCAGCAGCACTCTGTGATTTTTTTGTCAAATTGGGAGGGGGGGGGGGGGGGGAGGGGAGGTAAGGTAATGTTGCTTATAGCCTAGCCGACCGCAAAGGACCACACCAGGGCTGTCACACCAAGCTGAAGTCAGCTCACAGGTCATTCCCCCCCAAAAAAAATATCCATTTTACGCAATCGGGGGGGGGGGGGGGGGGGAGTGGGGGAGGGGGGGGAGAGAAAGAGAAGGGGTTCAACTCAGCAGCGACACTGCATAATGTTTTTCTGGGTGTCCAGACCAAACTGCTGTTTGTGATCTTAACTGCGAGAGAAAGTTGCTTATTAATAATCAAACGCAGAGGTTAGTGGCAGGCTAACTGTTGACGGTCATATATCGGACTCGGGGCCTTAATAGAGAGAACCCATTGTGACTGATAACGACGGGGACGGGATGGGTGGGTGTCTTTGAACGAAAGACGGCGCAGTGGGTCTATCTACGCTGCGTAACACCTAACACTCTCACCCTCGCTCTAACGGTTAAGGCTCGGCGACCACTTAGAGACGGTCCCGTAAGCACACCATGGTGGTCCAATGAGATCCGAGTAGAGTTTACTGGCGTTGCACGTGCAGTTCGTGCGGTGCGTAAAATGCAGTTTGTTTTTGTTAAGCTGTCACGAGATTCCTGGTACGTCGTTTCGTGCTGTGCTTAAATGCAGTTTAAGTTGTCACGAGCATTTCTGCAAATCGTCTGTTTAAGCAACAGGACATCCCTCTCTCTCTCTCTCTCTCTCTGCCACAGTTCCCTCCCATTCCCCACTCTACTTTCTTGCCGGGGGGGGGGGGGGGGGGGGGTAACCATTTTAGCCACACGCCACGATTAAGTTTGTTTTTTTTAGCGTAGTAGATCACTGCAATATCGATATCAGCGTTTTCTGAGGCGCAGCGTAAATTTGGGCAAAAAAAATTGATATTGGACTGTTAATGGAATACATGAACACCACCACCATCAACACCCCCCCCCCCCCCCCCCCCCCCCCACACACACACACACGCCAATTCTTTCACTTGTGTTTAGCGATTTCTCCCATGAAATCATTCACAATGTATAAACCGATGAGCTGCCCCTTACCTGACGTCACAGGTCAGGCCTTCGCACTCAGCCGTGACACCCGGTCTTTGCGCGCCAGGTGAGTTTCCCTAAATAAAGTCCTCCGCCTGTCAATTCAAATTGACTGTTGGAACCACCTGGCGTTTTCTTTGATTGGCTTGTGAAAGAAGAGAGGGTAAATTGATTTTCAGGCACAATAAGAAAATGCTCAACCCAAATCTCATTCTTCAGGTCTATCAATAAAGACTTTTTAAGCAGGGCCTCGGCGCGTTAATTTTTGGGTGTGCAACCATTTGCCATTTTGTGTTTGTGTTTGTTGACAGAAACTCCCCCAGTTCTGTCACAGATATTTTTTTTTCCCCAGCCAATCACATTTGAGATAAGAGAGAAATGTCGCACGATGTCAGTGTCTGTATGCCAGGGTGTGAGGGTGATTATTATTTCCCCCTCCTCCCCCCACCCAACTCCTTCTTGATTAGTTCTCCACTCGCTCAATCCTCCCCCCTCCCCCAACCCCCTTTCTCCCTGGTTGCGGTGAAGGACTACAAGAAGAGGCATCACACTTCGTGGGCTGGCTGGGTGGCCCAGGCCTGTGAGAGACAGAACTGAGAGACAGGCGTGTGCTGAAGCAGAACGAGTTCAGCGTGGTAAATTGATTGTCACCTGTTACTCCTGCCTGGCTGATCAGACAGAGCGGTAGAAATGGCGATTGGTAGAAAGAGAGACGGAGAGGTAGATACGTAGGCAGTAGATGGATAGATGGAGGAGTCCACAGCGATAAATTAATGTCACGTGATGAATCCTGTTCGTCTAATATGTAGGTAAGTCTAGACACAGATACAAACACAGACAGGACACACACGCACGCACACGCAGTGTATGTCTCTCTCCCTTGACGCATACACAGCTGACAGTAGTATATAAGAATGTAAACGACAGCTCTTCATCTCTTGAGACTTGAGTAAAATTTTCAACAACTTTTCGCAGTAGATCATTTCAGAACCTCCATCAGACTAAATCATGGACATTTTTAGCCCTTTCCCATTCTCTGTCAGACTGAATCATGGGCATTTTAGTCCTTTCACGTTCTCCATCTGACTAAATCATGGACATTTTAGTCCTTTCACCCATCAGACTGTCATGGACATTTTAGTCCTTCCGTATTCTCTGGAGTTCTGGACAGTAAATGCCTTTCAGATCTGCCGTCAGACTAACTCGTGGACAGTAAATCCTTTCCAAACCATCACACCAGGTCATAGACTATGTCTTCTTTTTTTTCTTCCCTTTTTCAAAGCCTTCATCAGACGATATCCCGGGCAGCACGTGCTTTCACAGCCTTTACCGGCCTATTGAGCGGCCTACAAGGAAGCAGACCCTGCTGTTTTCGTTGATTGGAGCAGACAGCTTTCACACGCACTGTAAGAAGCAGAGAAGGAGGGGAGGGGAGGGAAGGGGAGGATAGTAATAGGGGGGTAGAGGGGAGGTGAGAATAGGAGGGGGGAGGGCGACAAAAGTCTGATGTACAACTGTCGCCGGGGGCAGTGAGTTCAGGGAAGGATTGGGAGGGGGGGGGGGGGGGAGGGAGGCTCAGGTCTACAGACGAAGAGGGGGGGGGGGGGCTCTGAAGTGTTACAAAACATTTCCATCACTTAGCCTTCGAGGGGGGGGGGGGGGGGGGGGGGGGTGAGGAGGCAGACAGGTTGGCCATGCAGCACTAATGGATTGGTGTCCTGATGGGGGAGATGTCAGCGGAGAGTAGCTGGCTTTGATGCTGATACCCCTTGACCGTGATCACTCTGCAACTTTGGGTTTCAGGGGAGATGGAGGGGGAGGGGGTAAGGCAAGAAGGAGAGGGGTAAAGGAGCAGGAGGGAGGAAGAAAGGATAGACATTTTATGGGACCTGCACTACAGAGAGAGAGACAGAGGCATGCATCACTCACTCACGCACGCACGCAAACGCACGCACGCACACACACACACACACACACACACACACACACACACACGTGCCGAACGGATGGAAGAAAGAAAGAGAATGAGAAAAAGCAGAAACCTTTCAGTAACGTAGAATCTATACTAGACTCGGTGTGTGTGTGTGTGTGTGTGTGTGTGTGTGTGTGTGTGTGAACGAATGTATGCATGTGCAGATGTGTGTGTGTGTGTGTGTGTGAGTTAAAGAGAGAGAGAGGCGGGGGATTTCCCAGGCCTATGTTACACTAACTTCAGGAGAAGCAAATCTTTCAGTGGTTTTGTCAGACTATTAAAGGAAAGTCAGGGATCCTTTCGAAGCTCTGGCCAAACTACAGGTATAACGACAGCAGCTCCTGTCAAAGAATATCAATGATGAGACGTAATTCAAAGCTTTGTTTAATAAAAGAAATAAACAAGGACAGCAAATCCCATCAAAGCATTCATCAAACTGAATCCAAGTCAGCAAGTCTTCTAGCGTTTGTATCCGGCCAGATGAAGGTCAAACGGTTCTTTATAGCGGTCATTAGGCTGAATATATGTCCGAAAGTCTTTTCAAAATCTCCTTTGAAACTAAATCGTGGACAGTAAATACTTTCAGAACCTCCATCACACTGAATCATTGACGTTCAGTCCATTCAAACCCTCCATCAGATTAAGTCGTGGACAGCAAATATTTTGAGAGCCTTCATCAGGACTAAATCATGGGCATTTAGTCCTTTCAAAACCCTCCATCAGACTTAAAAGTCATGGACAATCAACACTTTCAGAACTGACCATCAGACCAGACCGCGCACAAGCCAGTTCCTTCCAGACTTCATCACACTACATCAGGGACCATTTCACTCCTTTCCAAGCCCTCGTCAGACTAAATCACGGACAGTACGTGCTTTCAATGTGTCGTGTCCTGCAAGAAAGAGGGGGGACCCGGCGTTTTCGCTTATCGGAGCAGACAGCTTTCATACGCACTGTAGGGCGCGAAAAGGGAGGGGAGGGAAGAGGAGGATAATGGTGGTGCGGGAGGGGGTAAAGGGGGGGGGGGTGGGGGGGGGGAGCATTGTGACAAAAGTCTGAGCTATGACTGACGCCGGAGGCGGTGAGTTCAGGGAAGAACTTTGACGGGAGGAAAGCTCAGGTCTACAGAGGAAAGGGGGGCCTCTGAAGTGTTACGAAACAGTTCCATCTCTGACCCCCTGAGCCCCGTGGGGGGTGAAGAGACGGGCGGGGAGAGGAGGCAGGCCAGGCGTGCTAATGGATTGGGGTTCAGACATGGAGAGGAGTTGAGAGGAGAGTACTCGCTTTGACCTGGGTATCCTTTGACAGTGACCACTTCACAGCTTTGTCTTCTGGGGGAGAAGGGGGTGTAGGGGGAGGGAGTGCAGGGGGAGGGGAGGGGGGGTGGCAGGAAGAAGAGGGGGAAGGAAGAGGAGGGAGGAAAAGGATAGACAATTTTGCAGATTTACAAACGTATGCGTGCACACACACACACATATACATTAATACGCACGTGTGCACACACACACATATACACTCAAACACGCGCACACACACACACACACACACACACACACACACACACACACACACACACACACACACACATACGTGGTGGTCAGATGATTGACCCACAAAGTTCTTAGGTTTTACCACTTGTCTGACGTGTATATATAAATGTATGTATGTATGTGTGTATGTATATATGTATGTATGTATGCAAGCCAACAAAGATCAGGAACGTAGGTATAGGCCTACTCCAGAGGCGGGTCCACAGCGATCTGTTCTTTGTCTGGACCCCGTGGACTTTGTCAGCACCGTGCCATGCCTCTGTAGAGAGAGAGAACAGACCCAGGAGGTCTGAACAGTATGATTCTGAACGACATCAGTGTTTGAGCGTTGGTTTGATATCGTTTCTTGTATTATCGAAAAAAAAAAAACAGTTTGGATACATTGTATGACTCTTGCTCTTACACGGAACTACAATGTTCTACCATCTGGACAAAGATTTCGAATTCCGCGGGGAGATCGGTGTTATGGGGGAGGAGGGAGTCCGGTCACTGATCACAGGTGGATGGGGTGGGAGAAAGTGGGAAGGAAAATGAGGGCTGTCAAATGTAATTATCAAATCCTTCTCTTTAGCGGCACATATGGGGCTTCAAAGGTCATCCTGATAACAGAACCATTTCTTATGGCCTGTCGTAGAGACGACGTTCGGGTTGTTGAATCGGACTGTTCTGTGAAATCCTCGCAGATTGTGTCAGTCTTCCATTGGCATTACGTGGAGATATTCCGCCTGTTATTCCACCGCATTCTCACCACCATCAGCTGATGGTAACTGTCTGCCTATCTGTATCTCGTTTCTCTATGTACTATCTGTCTACCCGTATCTATCTATCCGTCTGTCCTGTTCTGTCTGTCTATCCGTCTATCTGTCTGTTTTTCTATCTATTTATCCATCTACGTACTTGTCGGTCTTTCTATCTGTCTGTTTATCTATCTGCATGTCTGTCTGTCTGTCTGTGTCTGTATCCATCTATCTATTAAGCTTATCTATCTGTCTATCTGTATCATCTCTCTCTCTCTCTCTCGCTCTCTCTCTCTCTCTCTCTCTCTCTCTCTGTGCGGTGGTGTGTGTGTGTGTGTGTGTGTGTGTGTGGTGTTTGTGTGTGTGTGTGTGTGTGTTTTTTCCTATCCATCTATGCTGAGGAGAACAGGGAGGTGGTGGGGGGGGGGGTAAAGGCAGATTAATAATTCCTCCGTCCTTAAAACAAGGCATTTCAAAGATGAACAAAAGAAATAAATCAGGAGGACTGGGTGGGGGTGGGGGGAGAGAGGGGGAGCGAGGGGTGGGACGGCTGTGGGTCTGACGTTGGAGAAGAGGAGAAAGAAATGAGGCTTTTGAAATAATGCCCAGTACCGAATCTCATCAGCAGGAATAGTAGGAGGACCATTTAGAGTAGGTCTTGCACACTGAAACAGTTATTTGCCCCGCCCAGAGACGACAATATCTTTATATATATATATATATATATATATATATATTATATATATATATATGTATGTTTGTATGTAGGTATGTGTTTGTGTGTTGTGTGCGTGTGTGTGTGTGTGTTTGTTGTGTGTGAAATTTTGAATATAATATACTAGTCACATAAAGTTAGCACAGTTTACATGTACCCGCATAATTTCCAAAATATAAAAGCCACGATTTTGAAATTGGGAACAGATTTAATTCATTATCTTGTTCCAACGTACATTGAATTTCATTGGGATCGAATGAACGGTTGTTGATTTACAGACAATTAAACAGAGGATGGGTCGAAATCAAAGTTCGCAAAATCTGTTCATTCACAAAATCATTTCAATAGTGGGTGTGGCCACCGCCATTGGCGAGACATTCCACGCAGCGACTCCTCATCGGAAGATCATCCTGTTGATGCCGGCCTGCACAATGAAGTTTTCGGCCACCCGGGCCCTATGTGGCCGAGCATTGTCGTCTTGGAAGACTGCCATGGGTCCTATCCGTTGCATGGTCGGAACAACGAAAGGCGCCAGGATTTCATCCCGATAGCGGATGCCTGTGAGTTTTCCATCAATATGGTAGAGTGGTGTCTTGTGGGTGAGGCTGAAGGCACCCCATACCATAACAGATCCTCCCCCAAAGGCCCTGGTCTGGCGAACAGCTGCATCAATGTAACGTTCACCAACACGCCTCCAAACTCTAGTTCGGCCGTCATTGTGTTCAAGACTAAACCGCGACTCATCTGAAAAGAGGACCTGGGACCACTGTTGTTGGTTCCATCTCACATGACGATGGCAGAAAGCTCGGCGAGCCAGCCTATGGGCTGCTAGCAGTCGTGGTCGAACAGCTGGGCGACGTGATCTGAGGCCGAAGTGGTGAAGACGGTTTCGTATGGCTTGACGGCTGAGGATGGTGTTATTTGCCATACGAAGCTGCCTTTGGATGCTGGTGGAAGTGGTATCCCGCTGCAATAGGGCCTGCCTCTCTCGATGAAACGATCTTCTCTGGGAGTAGTCTGCCTAGGCCGACCCTGACCGTGGCCTCTCTTCAACGCTGTTGGGTCGCCCTAAAACGCTGATTCAGTCTAACAATAACTGAATGATGCACACCAAGTCGTCGCGCCACTTCAGCCTTTGCAATGCCATCTTGTATCCACGCAATCGCCCTGGTTTTGTCAAAGGTGCTAGTTTTTCTTCGTGGTGGTGGTGGTGAGAAACGGGCTGACAGTAACCAACCCCGCGCTTAAAAACAGCCAAAAGAAGGGGCATAAAACTCACTTGAGAGAGACTGCTGCTCTTGCACGGGAAAAAAGAATTTTTTCATTTTACACACATCTTGTGTCGCCAGCAAGCTTGATGCAAAACAGGCACAGTTAACGCAACTTTGCACTTTTTATCCCGCGCGGTAACGAGGTCACCAAGACCCCCGTGCGCACTACCATTGACACAGGCTGGATTACACACTGCTGTGTGAGATTCCATCATTGGTTGCACGGGGAGGGTGCGGGGGGGGGGGGTGGGGGGGGGGATGTTGTCTCAGGAGAGCGGGAGAAAGAAGAGTGGGGATGAAAAAGAGGACGCTGGAAGGTGTACATAGTCAGTCCTTCATTAGCAGCATGGGTTAAGGCGCGGGGGGGGCATCAAAGACTGTCTTGAAATAGACCCCATTTTCATGGCCTTTCGAGAGACGACGACTTTCAGCCACTGAATGGGACTCCTCAGACTCCTCATTGGACTCTGGCTGAGTGTGTGTTCAGTCCTCTCTGATTCGGTGCTGTTGTCACCATCAAAGCCTCATGCATGTCCGTCTGTCTATCTGTCCATTTCTCTGTCTGCATTGTCTGCCCTGTCTGTCTGTCCGTCTCTCTCTCTCTCTCTCTCTCTCTCTCTCCTCTCTCTCTCTCTCTCTCTCTCTCTCTCTCTCTCTCTCTCTCCTCTCTCTCTCTCTTCTCTCTCACTCACACTCTCTCCCCTCTCTCTCTCTCTCTCTCTCTTCTCTCTCTCTCTCCTCTCCTCCTCTCTCTCTCTCCTTCCCTCTCCTCTCTCTCCTCTCTCTCTCTCTAACTCTCTCCCCCTCTCTCTCCTCTCTCCCTCCCTCCCTCTCGCCCCCTCTGTG
>JADBJO010004498.1:127500-137500 GCA_016801955.1 Conus betulinus
GGGGATGGATCGCGATGGTTCCCTAGAGCCAGCGAGAACTCCCAAAAACGCTCAACCGGGGAAGGGAGCGACATAGTTTTAAAAATGTGATTAAAAAAAGAGATTAAAAAAAAACACCAACAAGCTTGTTTTCCAGCTCTCTGCTCTCTTCAGGGTGTTCATTTTGGGCACGCTACCAGTGTTATATATATTGTGTGTGTGTAAGCGTGAGTTTCTGCATGTGTTTCACGCGGCCTGTATCTTTTTACAATTTTGATTTTTGGGGGGTGCGTTCAGGAGGGTGTGTTAAGGAATGGTGTGTTGACAAGAATTTCCATTTGTGCCTGCATTGTTTATGATCTCAACTTTTGAATTCAGAGTTGCTAGATGAGGTTTGCATAATATCAGCCACTTTTCTGTAGAACATAGGTTGCATTTTTTAGAGATATTGTTGTATGGTGCTGCTCTTTTTATATTTTCCATGATATATTATAGTCTATTTTTTTATCTTTAAGTTTCCAAATGTGTTTGCTTAGTTCTGTTTGGTTTTTATATTTTTCATTTTTGAAGGACTGTTTATGGTTGCATATCTAGTTTTGAAATGGTTTGCAGTAATCCCTATGTATGTTTCTTTGTCACTATCAGTTGTTACTGTGGCTTGGTATACAATATTATTGTAAAGGCATTTATTATTCAGGGGGCATTGATCTTTTTTTTGTGCAGTTACAAGATGTCCTTTTGTTACCCTTTTTGGCTGTGTTGCCTTTAGTTTTGTTAGATGAGTCAATTATGTTTTTGAGGTTGGGCATACATGAATATGATAGCTTGACGGTGTTTTTATTGAATATTTTAGATAGTACATGTTCTTTTGGAAATGATGTTATAAGAATTTTAAAGAATTCTTTTCCTACATTAGTTTTTATTCTTCCATCATATGGGGGATTATACCATATGATCTTCCTTTTCCTGTTTTTCTTATTACTGTTCATGTTATTATCTGGGTTGTATTGTAGTTTGTAGTTGTAGCCACTTTTTTTTTGGTGCCTCTTGGTATTCAACTGCTGCACTGTTGAATACTTTCTCGTTGCATGACAGGTTAGATAGTCTTTTGTTTATGCCATTGGGTATGGTTTTTAGGATAGAAGGTGGGTGGTTTCTTTTGATGTCTACGTAGATGGGTGTATCATTAGGTTTTTATATGGTTTGTATACATGATCATTAAGGTCTAATGTTATGTCTAGGTAGTTTACTACCTTCTTGTTGGCTTCTACTGTGATTTTTAAGTTGTGGCTTTGAAGATTTTGCAAAGTTTTTTTTCTTATTTTCATGGTTTTTGGTTTATTGTTTAGCGCGGCGAGGCCATCGTCTCTGTACAAGCCAACCTGTTTACCAAGTGTTTTCTGTATATTGGATAACATAAATAGTCCAACTAGTTCACATGTTTCGGCACCATCATATGAACCCATTGTGACATCAAATGTGGAATTATTGCTGGTTTTTTTTTGTCCAAGTATCATTACTGCTGTGGAGTAGAGTTTTTTTAGTGTGGAAGATGATTTCCATCTCAGCCTCTGTTATGTTTGTATATTTGTTAGCAAATTTTAAAGCTTTGGTAAGCAATTCCTCATCTATGGATGGATAAAAAATCCACTATGTCAAAAGTGATGAACACTGTGTTTTTCTCTGTTTGTTAATTTCCTTGAACCATTGGATAACTTCGTAGCTATTTTTCCAAAGGTTGTATTCAGTGTTTGATTTTATGTCCTCTATAGACTTTTCCAGAATTTTTTTGCTTATTTTGCCTAATTCAGACTTGGATGGGTTTATTAATCTACATGTTGGGTTGTTGGGGGAATTAGGTTTGTGATCTTTAAGTGTTATAAAAGCTTCTTTTATTGCTGTTGTTTCTATCCTATCATTTAGATCCATACGGTGCACAAGTTCTTTTTTCTTTTTTACAAATGCTGTCATATGTGGTTTGATCCGTTTTTTTTTTTGTAGTTTTTCTGAATATTTTTGTTGAGAAGTTGAGAGTATTCATTAGGTTCCATTTTATAGAAATTGCTTGTCTTATCAGCCTTTACGAATACCTTTTTGTCATTTTGAATTTGTTTATTTCATTTTGTAATTTTGTTTGGAAATTGTTGTATGATTTTCTGAATTCAATATTGGCTATTAGTCTTTTCATACTGTCTTCAAAAGGTTTCATTTCCTCTATTATGGGTGGCGATCTCCATGACTTAAAACCGTATGTTTTTTTATCTTCACATTTTGCATCAGGGTTCAGGAAGAAGAACGCCTTCCATCTCATGTTGCGCACAAATTTTTTCAGTCTGCTCTATTAGTTTTTTGATGTAAGATTGTGGGTTAGAAAACGGTATATTTTTAGTGGACTGCCCAAAGTTGATTTTCTCCATTTTAAGTTTAGGTTCTGTCAGGCTAGAGTGCTCAACGTAAGGAGCGATTATCACAAATAAAACCAGAGATATATATATATATAATCTCACTGGTTTGGGGTTTGGGTTAAGGCTTTATTCAGTAGACGTACGCACGCTTTATGCGGGGCGAACGGCAGGCATCGGTCATTTTTATTAATGGATATCGGACTCACTGCAGATCGAAAGGAGAACCAGACAAGGATGTTCACTACTAGCGCCGCTACTCTTTGCCATTGCTGCGCAACTGTTTGCATCTGAAATCCATAAATTGAGTGAGCGAGTGAGTTTCTTTGATTTTGGAGTCTGTTCACACTTGGTGATATTAGACTTTAAAAAAAAAAGAATAAAGAAAAGGAGCGAGGAGAAGGGGATCGTTTATAACAATCTGTTAATTTGATGCGTGGAAAGCGTTTTTTGCTGTTTGCACAGTTTCTGGTTTGTGGGTCATTGTTTTGACAGAACCATGATAGAATCATCCTCATTCGATTCTTTATATAATGAAGTTAATGCTGAACAATGAAACAGAATTACGGTCCACTGATTGAAGGCTTGAACAATCGCATGCTGCATTTTGGCACACTCACTGTTCTGAACCCCCCAAAACATCACACAGAGAAACAGATGCCTGTTAATTTTCTTTAAAAAGTGACAAACCAGGAATAAACTACTCAACCATAAACGCTAACCGAAACGATGCGACTGTCAGAAGAACACAACAATCAACAGATGGCACTACCCCTCTTTCTAAAAGACTTTTTTTTTTAATCTTGACAGTATAATTACGATTTTTGAAAAAAAAAAAAAAATCTACAGTCGCAAGGTGATGGGGTGTGTGTGTGTGTGTGTGTGTGTGTGTATGTGTGTGTGTATCAGAACAATAAAAAAAAATGCACAAGCTGAAATAGACATGAAAATTAAAATCTTTGTAATTCACTCAAAAATTTGCGTCAACGCTCAACATAGTTTTAAAAAAAAAAAAAAAAAAAAAAACAGAATGTTCATGCATGATACGTGATCAGACAATGGTCGCAAAGAAATCTTGGCATTCGTGACAAAATACTGATTGCTAAAGCATTATCTCGAAGGTTGTAACTGTCTTGCGACTGGCCGGCAGCCCAGGGGATCAGTGTGTGTGTGTGTGAAATCAGTCGAATGTACATGACACTTGTTGCTGAAAAAGAATAATATTACAGCAGTAAAAAGAACTTCCGAAAAGTTGAACACAAAAACACTAGCACAATTTAATGACAATGGAAAACTGGTTTATATGATTTAAAAGCACTTTCCTTAAACTATGAGTTCTCAAACTCGTATACAGTACAGATACCAGCACTTTCAGAGTTATCCCGCGCTGCTCTACATCCCCGAGCGATCCGGAAAAAAAAAAAAACTTCAATGGTCTTGTTAGTTTGCAAAGTGAGGCGACTGCAGGCGGGGATCTCAACACATTGTTAAAGTCATTATGACTGCACCGAATAACGTGGACGAACGAGTCACAAGACAAAACACGACGCGTTTCGACCTCTTAGGTTTTCCTCCTCCGGCAAGGTCAACAACACTTAGGACAACGAAAACGAATAACGAACGGGCAAGAATCGAAACGAGCAATTCAAATCGAAAGCGCCCATCTTGCGCCGAATTCGACAAACCATTTGGGCGTTTCAGTCTAAACGGCCATCTTGCACCGAATTCGACTACGTTTTGGGCGACGAAACGCCCATCTTGCACCGAATTCTAATTGTTTTCGTTCAGTCGAAACGCCCATCTTGCACCGATTCGACTTCGAATTCGAAACGCCCATCTTTTCGACAAATTTTTTAGACGGGCGTTTAGTCGAAACGCCCATGGGCCGATGGTTCATTTGTCTACGTTCTTCGGTGGAGTCATGATAACGGCTTTAAAGATTCAATGGTCTAGTTAAACACAGGGGGCAGCGGGAGGGGGGTGGGTGGGGGGGGGGGGGGGGGGGGGTGGTGGGACAGGTCCAGGTCATCTTGTCTTGGATAAAAAAAAAAGATGTGAATCAACAATCAACAGTTTCTTGGGCTCACTGTACTGGAATACCCCAAACATCTCACAGAAAAAAACAGATGCTTGTTAATAAAAAAAAATGTATATATATATATATATATATATATATATATATATATATACATATATATGATGGATGAAGGGTTTGAACTCTGTGGGAGTTAGGTTTAATGACAGTAGCAAAGAAAATCGCTCATTCTAAGAATTGGAAAGAAAAAAAAGTGGAAGAGCCCCCACAGCGCCTGCACGCAATTACAGCAGCCTTCAATCGTCTCCGAGATCCAAACAAATATTACGCCCTTCACGATGAAGAACAAGAAATAAAGAGTATGCTGTTAAATGCTCAGCCATAAAAAGACGATGATGAGTTAGGACAATAGTTTTCCCCCCCCCCCCCCCCCCCCCCCCCCCCCCCCCCCCCCCCCCCCGTTTGAAAAATGATTCTTTCATAAACGTTCGACAGTGGGAAA
This sequence comes from Conus betulinus, assembly GCA_016801955.1. Lineage (NCBI taxonomy): Eukaryota > Metazoa > Mollusca > Gastropoda > Neogastropoda > Conidae > Conus > Conus betulinus. The sequence goes on from JADBJO010004498.1 coordinate 132,419, forward strand.
TTTTAATTTTAGAGATGCATTAAAAGTTGAACACGTTGAATGCGTCAAGCTCTACTGCTCTAAACTGGTCATGTTTGGTGACCTTCGAATCCTTTCCGGTCCGTGCTGATCAGCAGGTGCCCGCTGGGAACAGCAATTTAACAGACCATCGTTGCATTACAGAGATGATTGTTCAGTTTGACGAACCCTAGACAGCTTTAGATACAAGACGACCGTCTTCAAATCTGGAAGACCAGTGCCACAATTTCCGGTGCTTTTAAGTGAATTTTTTTTCCTGATGATTGACACAAAATTCATAGATTTTCCAACTTTGAAAAGATAATGGATTCTAATCGTGCTGCTCTGCCAAGAGGTTTTTAGCTGAAATTTCTTCCATATTTTAACAACTATTTGAGATAAGATAAATTCATTCATTATTCATATGTACCAATTCTCTTTTAATCATTTGTGAACCGAATCCCTACTAGTAAAGCAAAAAAATATGAATTCCAGCGCAAACCCAAATTTTAGCATATTCTTCCGACTCTCCCGCCAGATTGCTTTGCCCAACAGGCTTCCCCTGGTACCTGTGAAGGCCGGACACAAACTAGAATCTGTTAACAAAACTGTATAAGAATCAAAGTACTTTTTGTCTCCATCCAGTTGATTTTTTTTTTTTTCAGACAGCGTACTGAGTCAATTTGAGATCAACAGTATTACTGCAACTCCTTGAATATCTGGATCTCTCTTACAATAAAAGATCATAAGTTATTTCGGCACACATTATACAAAAAGAAAACGGTGTAAATGATCTTGTCTGCATTTTTTTATTCATTTATTTATTATTATTATTTTTTTTTTTTTACTATATTAAACTATCCGAAGGGAAAGAAGTACAAAACGACACAGAGAGCAACAAAGGGAAAGTACTCGGTCTGTGGCCCAGAGTTGCAAGCGTCTGGCGGCAGACAGGTGCCTCTTGCCATGCAATAAGCGTCAACACAGTCCAGAAATAATGTTACAAGTGCAGCAGCAGGCAGATCATAACCATGTATACCGAGTATTTTTTTTCCACCAAAAAACCTAGGAGAAAGAGAAACAATAGATCGGAGCTCTCTCTCCTCCACCCCCCCCCCCTCCCTGTTCCCCTCTAACCCCCTCCCTTCTGTCTTTGTCTCCCTCCCCCCTCCTCTCTCTCTCTCTCTCCCCCTCTCTATCTCTCTCTCTCTCTCTCTCTCTCTCCCCTCTCTCTCATATATATATATATATATAAATATATAGAGAGGAGAGAGAGAGAGATGAGCGAGAAGAGAGAGAGAGAATCTAATTCAGCATTATATATCTATATATATATAAGTTTAAAAATATGATTAAAAAAAGGAGATTAAAAAACCCCCCAATATATATATATATATTATATATATATTACACAAATAAAATTAGAGAGCCAGTAAAAACTTTAAAAAAAAATATATATATATATATATGGATGGGGGGAAAAAAAGTAATTATGTGTCAACCCAGTGCTCTTTTGTTATGAGTGACGCTGCGTAATAGGCGCGTGGCGTGCGCGCGCAGGTGTGTGTGTATGTGTGTGTGTGTGTGCCGCGCGGCGGCGCGCGCGCGCTCGTGTGTGTGTACGTGCGCGCGCGTTTAGCGTGTGCACGCAAAGCCAATATTGTGATGCGAGTAAGTGCAATGCCTGCAACGGTGAACAGTGTCCTGTGAAAGTCCAGACTGTGGCTGTTTGGGATTCCAACCCTACACCATAGAAAATAAGAAATTCAAAAAGGAGATGAAGGAGAACTCCCATTATAACACTGTGGTCTAGGAACGGCGGCGAAACATTACCGCTTTTACAAACACACGTCCGACCATAAGTGAATCATCAGCAGAATAAACAGTTTGAATGCAACAGCAGAGAGCAATGTGTAAATAAAACACGAAATATTTTGTTCGTTTATTTGGTTGGTTTTGTCTTTTAATGCAAATGATGATGCGGTAGAATTACATTTAAAATCCTCATTTTTCAATGCAAAGGAGCCATACAAGAAATGAAAAGAAAGAAAGACTTGCCAGTTACAAGGAGATGAGAGAAGAGAGAGAGAGAGAGAGAGAGAGAGAGAGAGAGAGAGAGAGAGGAGAGGAGAGAACAAAAGGAGAGCAGGGGACATGGGGAGGGGTTGGAAAAGGAAAAGGGAGGAAGAGAGAGAGACAGAGACAGACCAGACAGACAGACAGGCAGGCAGGCAGGCAGACCGACAGACAGAGAAGCGGAGGGGGGGGGGGGGGGAGAAGTTAGGAGGGACCAGAGGCATGGAGTGAGGGGGAGGAGCGAGGGAGGGGAAGAGAGGAGAGTACGTGTGGGAGAAAAGGTGGGGGGGGGGGGGGGGGGTTGGGGGGGGGGGATGGGGGGGGGGGGAGGGGCAAGAGACGGGAGGAGAGAAATGTCAAGAAGAGCAAGAGAGGAGCTAGACGCGAGGGAGAGGAAAGAAGGGAGGTGAGAGTTGGGGGGGGGGGGGGGGGGGGGGGGGAGGGATGGATAGATGGTGAAAAGGAGGACACGGGAACAGAGCGAAACGAGGTGAGCATGAGAGGAGGAGGAGGAGGTTAAGAGGGTTGGTGGGAGAGGATGGTGAGAGATGGTGGGGGGATGGAAATTGAAGACGGAGATGACAGGACCGAAAATCCAGGACTGTGGCTGCGGTGTACAAACACAGCGTTCACCGTAGGGGGTCAGCCAAGTAAACCACAACAACAACAGCACAAGCACCACATCAGTCACAGCACATGCAACACAACAACAACACAACAACAACAACACACCAACAACAACAACACCAAGCAACACAACGACAGAAATAACAGATCAGTCCAAATTAATTTGTAGGAACACAACACCGCCCTCTTCCCCCAAAGAAAAAAAAAAAAAAAAGAAAACGATAAAGAAAGTACGATAGAAAGATAAAAAATACACACACACACACACCCACACACACACACACAACACACACACACCACACACACACATCCTCACACCACCATCCCACCACCACCACTACCCACCAGACCACCACCGATTCCGACAGAGATCACACAGTAAAACCCCGGAAATATATCCTTGATCGAATGAATTAACCCACATAAATAGCTTATACCTCGTCTCACAACATTGTTCCTCACATTGTTTCCTTCATCCTGTCCCTTCCACTCGTGCCAGGGGAAAAAAAAAACTGAAAATTGAAAAAAAAAAAAATCCAGCATGGTGCTTGAAGAGTTTGATCTGATGCCCTGTGATGCGGTATATGTGTCAGCGAAGGGTGGAGTCATTTTAGGTCAAAACGTGGGAGCGGGGGGGGGGGGTGGTAGAGGTGGGAGGGTTTGTATTACAGGTAAACCACGACTACTAACAGTGTCAGACATCAAGGATACTGATAGCTGATCATAAACATCTTGGTCACTAGCAGATAAGACTTTATTAGTTGAAGAATGACAGAGTAAATGTTTAGGTTTTATCAACAGCTTTTGACGGATACAAACATCAACGTTGCGAATTGTTCAGAGACGTAAATCCCTTTAGGTTCTGAACAGCTGGTAGCTATAACATTTTATTCTACTAGCATTTGATCCACGTAAACATTTCGGTTAGTCATAATTGACAGGTGTAATCGTTTCAACGTAGCAAACATTTACGTGAGTAAGCATTACGGTGACAATAGCTGGCATATTGAAACGTTAAGTTTTGCCAACAGTTGAAGACACGAACAAACAATTATTCAGTTTGACACTTGTCAGACATTAACATTATTGTGACAGAAAAAGTTGACATGAATATTGTCGGTTACTTTTAGCTGACAGACTAAAGAATAATCAGTTGACGGATGTAAACGTTTAGGTTTCTGGATGAGTTGACGGATGTAACATATACGTTACAAACAGTTGATAGACATAAACACCGAGCTACACAAAGCCTGTTAGATGGACAAAACACTTATGTGACTACTTATGTGCAACAACCTGTACATCTTTAGGTTTGCAACCCTTTCACACATGTAACATTTTGGGTTGTTGATGAATGTGTGGTATGTCACTCTGTCCGTACCTCCAAAACAGCTGTTGAGAGGTTAAGTCAATGACACGGAAATATTTCTCTAACTGTCCGTAAGGACACGTACGAACTGGTGTTCTTAAATCAGGAAGAAAAAAAAAAAAAAAACAAAAAAAACCAAAACCCAAAAAAAAAAACCCCGTGTTTTTTGGAGAATCGTCCTGACGTAAATTAACAGCGATTTTTTCCCAGCTTCTACTTGCTAATGAGTGGCGTCAGAGTTTACACTGGATTTTTATGTTGTTTCAGTGTGTTCTTTTCCCCCCTTGCTTTATTAACGACAACCTTGAAGGGGAGAGATCATAACTATCCTTGACGGTAACAGAATAGTGTCTGAAATTTTCATGACGTAAAAATTTGCTTTCTTCCGCACCACTACCGCGTAAATTGAAAACGCTGGATCAACACATTTCTCTCCCCCCCCCCCCCCCCCCCCACAACTCATTCTCTCCTCTCTCTCCTTCTCTCCCCTCCTCCTCTCCCCCCCCCCCCCCTTCTCTTCGCTCCCCCCCTCTCCCCTCTCCCCTCGCTGTCCCCCCCCCCCCCGCCCTCTCCCCCTTCTCTCCCCCCCCCCCCCCTCTCCCCCGCTCTCTTCTCCTCCCCCCCCCTCCCCCCTCCCACCCAAAAAAAAAAAAAAAAAAAACCCCCCCCCCCCCCCCCCCCCCCCCCCCCTCCTTTTCTCTTCCTTTCCTCTCCCTCCCCCCCCCCCCCCCCCCCCCCCCCCCTCCCCCCCCCCCCCCCCCCCCCCCCCCCCCCCCCCTCTCTTCCTCGCCTTTTCCCCCCCTTCCCCCCCCTCCCCCTCTCCATCTCTCTCCTCCCTTTTCTCTCCTCTCCTCCCCCCCCCCCAGTTTCTTCTCTCCCTCTCTTCCTCCCCTCTTTCTCCCCCCACCTCCCCCCCCCCCTCCCTCCTCCCCCCCCCCCCCCCCCCCCCCCCCCCCCCCCCCCCCCCCCCCACCCCCCCCCCCCCCCCCCCCCCCCCCCCCCCCCCCCCCCCC
>JADBJO010004498.1:142500-145000 GCA_016801955.1 Conus betulinus
TATGCTACAATGGGAATCACACTCAGTGGATATAGAATGATGCTACAATGGGAATCACACTCAGTGGATATGGAATGATGTTACAATGGAAATCAGTGGATATAGAATGATGTTACAATGGGAACCACACTCAGTGGATATAGAATGATGCTACAATGGGAATCACAGTCAGTGGATATAGAATGATGCTACAATGGGAATCACAGTCAGTGGATATAGAATGATGCTACAATGGGAATCACAGTTAGTGGATATAGAAGGATGCTACAATGGGAATCACAGTCCTCCTTGGACACTCGGTGCACATATCATAATGACGTTTCGATGCAAGTCACACTCCTGTTTTAACACGTCAGTGGACATAGAATGACGTAACAATGGGGAGAGTCACACTCCTTTTCTGACGCATCATTGGACGTACCATGTTGTTACAATGGCAATCAGAGAGAGAGAGAGTACCATGTTGTTACAATGGGAATTAGAGAGAGAGAGAGAGAGAGAGAGAGAGAGAGAGAGAGAGAGTACGATGTTGTTACAATGGGAATCACGCTCCTGTTCTGACACGTTACTAGACAGAGAATGATGTTACAATGGGAACCATACTCCTGCTCTTTGGCTTGTCTAAAAGCCAAGGCAGAGAAACTGATTCAGAGAGAGAGAGAGAGAGAGACTGCCAGCCACATAGAGACAGGCAGACGGAGAAAGTCAGAGAGAAAAAGACAGACAGAAAAGGGAGGGTGCGGTGAAGAATAGGTGGAAAAAACAAATACAGCATTGAAAAATTCATCCTGCGACTGGCTTGTAATGTCCAGAACATGAAAGTGATTGTTGGAAATGTTAGCGACCCCCTGAACTCAAAAAATGCTTTAAAAAAATGTTTTAAAAAAAGATAAATAAATAAATCAATAATGATAAATGAATTTTTTTTTAAATCAACGAGCCTTCAGCTGTCGGTCTGTTTCGGGCGGGACCGGACATACAAGCAAACAATAATTGTAAACATATCGGAGTTAGAAGAATACAATTTTGCAGTAAAATTCTGAGTTGTTGCGAACAATAATTGTAAATGGAGAACGGGGTAGAAAAACACAATTTCATTGTAAAATCCTTAGCCGCTACTGTTAACGTGAGTTCATGGATATCCAACGGAGGGGGGGATCAGGATGAGGAGAGACGAGGGTGCAGAAAGACAAGGTCGAAGAGTGAAATGAGGCTAAGTCCTTCACCAACAGCACATGGGAAAGCGGAGTTCTGCATGGCGAAGAGAACCGTTTGTTGACGACGCCCGTCCAGTGTCGGACTTTTTTTCGTCCTCCCGCCGAGTGTGTTCAGCCAGATCACCGGTTGATCGTGGTGGTGGTGGTGATGGTTCACCTTGGTGTCTGTAGAAGAAGAACCACCTTGTAATTCCGTGGTATTTTCAACACGACGTGGAGAACGATCCAACGGCCTTCCAAAGGGGGGCCAGGGAAGTGCAGGGAAAAATTAGAGAGAGTGATATCAAGAAAACTCACCAAAGATGACAAATAAGGAATGGAAATAAAAGAGCACCTTCAGGCTATGCGTGAGGAACCAAAAGAGGAGAAATAAGGGTATTTTTTAGGATACAAACTATCTTTGAGGATGCTCAGAAAATTTACAACGGGGGGGGGGGGGGGGGGGGGGGGAACAGAAATCATCCACATTCATTTCATGGGAGTTACTGTGATACACAAATCATGACATGCCATAATGAAAGGCAACAGTGTGTTTGAATAAAGCAGTGAATTTCAAAATGTAAGGAAAAGCAAACGCAGAAACATGACTCTCCATGCTGGAATACGGTACTGCCAAATGAACGCAACACACCACGAAAGCAATGAACCTGGACCCGTTGGTCTGTTTCTCGTTACATTTGATATTCTGATTTTTAATTATTCATTCAACAAAGCATATAGCTACATTCATGCTTCCCCCATTCGCTCGTTTGTTTGTCGAATATGATGTATTGTTGGGTTATTAAGGCAGTTCTGCCCAGCGCTGTGTGCGGCAGACGAGCGGCCGGAGGGGTATGAAAGCCGTCCATCAATCAGACCGGCAGCTCATGATTTATTAACACAACGGCCCCGTCCTGGACCTCCGCTGTCTGTGGGAATAAATATAGGAGGAGGACATTACTACAATGAGGCTAGCTTTTGTTACGAGAGAGAGAGACTGGGGGGGGGGGGGTGGGGAGGGGGGGAGGGAGGGAGACAGACAGACGGACGGACGGACGGACGGACGGACGGACAGACAGACAGACAGAAACAGAAAGGGACGGCCAGATAGAGATGGAGCTACAGACGGAAGACAGTGTGTGTGTGTGTGTGCGTGCGTGCGTGCGTGCGTGCGTGCGTGCGTGCGTGCGTGTGTGTGTGTCTGTGTATCTGTGTCTGTGTGTGTGATTGCGCGCGCGCGCAAAAATTATTGCGTTCCGTTTCTTTTCTTTCTGTATCAAATTGAACCGTATCTCATGCTCACA
>JADBJO010004498.1:150000-165000 GCA_016801955.1 Conus betulinus
TCTTTGGGCCCCTCTTGTCTCGTTTTCCGTGCTCTCCCAGTTAAAGTAATATTCCACTACCACTCGTCTCTTTCCGCCGTGCTCATTTATAGGAGAATCCAAGTTGACTCATTCCAGACTGCTCCTTTATAGGAGAACCCAAGTTGACTCATTCCAGACTGCTCCTTTATAGGAGAATCCCAAGTTGACTCATTCCAGACTGCTCATTTATAGGAGAATCCCAAGTTGACTCATTCCAGACTGCTCATTTATAGGAGAACCCAAGTTGACCCACCCCAGACTGCTCATTTATAGGAGAAACCCAAGTTGACCCACCCCAGACTGCTCATTTATAGGAGAACCCAAGTTGACCCACTCCAGACTGCTCATTTATAGGAGAACCCAAGTTGACCCACTCCAGACCGCTCATTTATAGGAGAACCCAAGTTGACTCATTCCAGACTGCTCCTTCATTGCTACATCCAGGTCCTGTCGTTCCAGTTCCCTCCCACACCTCCCCCTCCTTCTCCTCCTCCCGCCTCCCCACCTCTCGTATCCCCCCCCCCCCACCCCATTCACTGCTGTATCTATCCTAGGTCACTCATTCCAGCCTTCCGTCTCGCAGACACATTCACATTCATTCTTTCGAGCCCCTTCTTTCCCATGTGCTACACATTATGGGTTGTTGGTGTCTGTAAGACGGAGCCAAAACTTTTTGGGTTTGGGAGGAGGTCTGTAAAACTAAATATTGTGGGTGCGTTTGGTGTTTTCCACCTTGTGCTAAATCTTGGGGTGTGGGTGGGTGTCTCACTCAGGTGGTGTGTGTCGAGTGTTGCGTGATTGTAGGTGGTGACTGCAAAACTCAAGAAAAAGGTTTTGGATGTGGATGGGTATCTGTAAACTGTGCTTTAATTTGTGGGTGTCGATGGTTACCTGTAAGCCGTGCTTAATCTTGCGGGTGTCGTTGGTTACCTGTAAGCCGTGCTTAATCTTGTGGATGTCGATGGTTACCTGTAAACCGTGCTTAATCTTGTGGGGGTGTCGATGGTTACCTGTAAGCCGTGCTTAATCTTGCGGGTGTTTTGATGGGTGTCTGTACACTGTGCTAAATAGCGTGACTATCAGTGGGTGCCTGTAAAATTGATCAAACTAGTGTGGGTGTTTAATGGGTGCCTGTCAACTCTGGTGAATCGTGTGGGTGTCGGTAGGTGTCCGCAAGCTGAACTGAACCTTGTGCTTGTTGATGGGTGTAACTGTCTGTACTGTGTGTCAAATCTCGAGCACGCGCGCGCGCGCGTACGTGTGTGTGTGTGTGTGTGTGTGTGTGTGTGTGTGTGTGTGTGTGTGTGTGTGTGTGTTTCTGTGTGTGTTATGTGTGTCTGTGTCTGTGTGCGAGTGTGTGCGCGCGAGTGTGTGTGTGTGTCTCTCTGTGTGTCTGTGTGCATGTGCGTGCGTGCGTGCGTGTGTGTGTGTGTGTGTGTGTGTGTGTGTGTGTGTGTGTGTGTGTGTGTGTGTGAGTGAGTCAAACACTGCACTAAATGGTGTCAGTAGTGTGGGTGGCTGGCTGTAACACCGTGTTAAACCTCTTGATGCCTTCGAGGAGGGGCACTGGGTGGAAACAAGCTTGCGTGACCCCCCGAAATGGAAACACTCTATTTCCTGTTGTCCTGACAGTCCCATCTCCCTGAGGCTCTGTTCCCGTCCTGTCCTCCTCCTCCCTCCTCCTCCTCCTCCTCCCCCCGCCCCCCTCCTCCTCCTCGGTCGTCCTCTTCGTCTGTTCCGTTCCTTCTTGTAATCTACTTGGCTTTGTTTTGCTGATGCTTCTTATCTCCGCTATCCTCCTCAATTTCCTTCTCTTTGCAGAGTGCTCAAAATGTCATGGTGGCGTTTCACACAGGAGTAAGTGTGCGCGCCTGCATGCACGCGCGCACACACGCACACACACTAACACCAACACACACACATTCACTAACACACACACACACACACACACACACACACACACACACACACACACACACACACGAACGCACGAACACGCACACACACACACACACACACACACACACACACACACACACACGAACGCAAGCACACACACACACACACACACACGAACGCAAGCACACACACACGCACACACACACACACACACACACACACACACACACACACACACACACACACACACACACACACAGTAATACACACACACACACACACGCACGCACACACACGCACACGCACACGCACGCACGCGGCACACACACACACACACACACACACACACACACACACACACACACACACACACACTGACGAAGAGTGAGGGGGGGGGGGGGGGAATAATCAGAAAGGGAGAAAAACATGTAGTCACACAACAGAGAGAGAGAGAGAGGGAAGGAGGGAGGGAGAATACTCATGCAAACAACGCATACATACTTAACTACACATACACCCTGTGCAGACCCTGTGCTCCCTCCTTCAAAGCAAAGGTGAAGAACAAGATGCAAAGCATATAAACGTACTCCCAGTTTATCTTGAATACGCGTGAGATATTCCATAAAGAGGAAACCGTTTTGGGCCGTTATAGCCCTTAGTAACGGCTATTCTGGTAAACATCAGCCATCATCTGTGACCCATAATGAACATATCTACAAATTTTCAGAAAGATCGGCCAAGTACTTGCTGAGACTTTCCATAAAGAAGAAAACCGTTATGGGCCGTTATGACCGTTAGTAACGGTATAATGGTTAAATAAACCATCGGGCATCATCCGTAACCCATAATGAACATACCAACAAATTTTTAAAAAGATCGGCCGAGTGGTTTTGTGTCTGGAGCCAGTGGAACACATTTTGACCACGGACGGACGGACAGACAGTCACACAGACAGCATTTCTTCGTTCCCATTGTAAAGTACTCCTTGTTCTATAAGAACTGGGAGTACAAAAAGCAAGTCTCTAATTCTGTGGCTCTTCATGCCCTGTTCTCGTTGTGACCTCAGTTTCGATGTCCTCTCCACGTCTGTGGCCTTGGTTTGATTCCGTCGGGGTCACCCGGTATCGGTGAGTCCATGGGGCTGTCGTTCGATGGACGTGGTGGCGCCCTCCGGAGGGAGAGCTCACTCACGCCGGCTCCGCGACTAAGCAATTATTGTCGTCAGTAGGGGCTTAGTAGGTGGTGTCCTGCGTATGTTAGATCAGAACAGGCGCCACTGAACACCACCGAAGTGACTCGGCAGCAGTGGAGTGTCTCCTCCGTGGGTTGCCTCTCTGACGACTTGACATTGACTGCTCCCTTGTGGATTGCCGGTGCCGGGGCTGTGGCGGGACTGGCCGGGCTGTGGCTGTGGACGGGGTGTCGGACTGGCCGGGCTGTGGCTGTGGACGGGGAGTCGGACTGGCCGGGCTGTGGCTGTGGACGGGGTGTCGGAACGGCGTGGGTGCACTGCCACTGAGGTGGAACACAAGATGGGACAGCCAAAAAAAAAAAAAAGAAAATAGAATGAAATGAAAAGCACCCACGTGCACTGACAGAGAAAATCGGCCATTGTTTCTAGCTGCCCGTTCACCTATCCCCGCTGTAGCTGTGAAGTAGCCCTGGGATCATCCACCTACGCGCATCATTCATAATGTATGGAAGAGTGAAGACAGCAGAGCAGGGGATCCAGCTGGCAGCTGACGGTGTGTTGTTCACACTTGGCTGTACCGTTAGCGTCTGACGGGTGGTGAACCGTAGCATTATGTAGTATGTAATTGAACGTGGAAAGGACCGGGGTGTAGGGAAGGATAGGAGGGGGGGGGGGGGGGGGGGTGGAAGGGGAGGGAAGCAGGGAGGGACGAAGGAGGAAAAGGAGTGACGTAGGGCGGGGAGGGGGGGGGGAGGAGGAGGGACGGTGGAAAGGGGGAAGGGAGGAAGCGGTTGAGGAGGGATGATGGTCAGTAGAAAAAAAAAGATAAATAAATGAATGAATAAATAAATAAATAAATAGGTGATAAGAAAAAAAAACTACAAGAACATGATGTCACTGTTAACGTTTACAAACACAAAATCGAATCCACTTACTCCGAGATGTCTCACTTGATGTGATGTTTGAATTTCTGAGGGAGATAAACATTTTTTTTTTCATCTGTTCTAAGATTTTAAGGAGGAAATATTTTAAACAAATTTCCCGGAGTGTTTTTTGGAAGGTGTGTTTTAAAGAGTTGTGTGAATGAGTTTGCTTTTTTTTTTTCTTTTTTGGGGGGAAAGGGGGGGTTCAGTGATTTGTGAGTTAACTTTAACGCGGTGACAGCCCTAATATGGCCCTTTGCGGTCGCCTGGGCTATAAGCAACATTACCATTACCATTACTGCTGTTGTCATTTGGCGACTCTCTCTCTCTCTCTCTCTCTCTCTCTCTCTCTCTCTCCCTCTCTCTCTCTCTCTCTCTCTCTTCCCCTCACTCTCTCCTCTCTCTCTCTCTCTCCCTCTCTCCCTCTCTCTCTCTCTCTCTCTCTCTTATTAAAGCGGCGTTAATGATGGCTTGAACTTGAACACCGCCTGTGCATGGTCCACTATAAATCAGCTTCAAAAAAAAAAAGCAAAAAGCATGCGTGTCTTTACTATATTCTTCTCCCTCACTCGTACACTCTTGATTTTTTTTCTCCTTTTTTTTTTTTTTTTTTTTTTTTGGCTGGAGCACCACAAGGGAAATCACTCTGACAACCTCTTTATGGCTCCACTAATGGTGCCGTGAGGTATGTCACTCCTTCGTCTCTCACCCCGTTCAGGCTCAAAAAGACGATAGAAAGAGGGGTGGAGGGGAGGGGATAATCAACCACCACCACCCGTCACCCTTCAAAAAAAAAAAAAAGGGGGTGAAGAAGTAAAGGAACGAGAAGAAAAGGGCGACAGAATAAACAGGAAGCGGCAACGACGGGGATGATGAAGAAGAAGAAGAAGAAGAAAGAAGAAGAAGAAGAAGAAAGAATGTAAAAGAGTGGAGAAGAACAAGAGAGAGAGAGAGAGGGAGAGAGAGAGAGAGAGAGAGAGAGAGAGAGAGAGAGAGAGAGAGAGAGAAAGGAGGGGGGAGAGAGAGAAGCAGACCAGGAGAAACAAGATGAGCGGGAAAAAACAGCAAGTAAGAGCGAGAAGCAAGTGAAGAGAAAGACGAAGACGAAAGAGGTCTGGGAGGAGCGACAGCGAAGCCGCAAGGAAAACTGTGACGTCAGCCCACCCACCCACCGCCCACCCCCCACCCCCCACCCCCCCCGCCCACCCCATTTCAGGATTGGCCTGCCAAAACAAGTAAACAAGTGGTACCCACCCCACCCCACCCCTCCCCCCCACCCCCTCTCTCGGCCCCCATCCTTTCCCTCCCGTCTCACTTATCTCTTTCCCCCCCCCCCCACTTATCTCCCATCTCCCCCCCCCCCCCCCTTTTTTTTCCCACCCCTTTTTTTTGTGCATAGACGTCAAGTCTCAGAGGCGATCTACTGTCTGTGAACAGTAGGCATTAGTTTGCACTGTGTTTTATTTAATTATTCAGAAAGGGAAAACGACTGTGTCAACCTTTTTTTTTCTGCATGGACATGTAGTGTCATTGGCGATCTGCGTTCTACTTTCCTTGAACAGTAGACGTAGTAGTATGCGCGGAGTTTTATTCATTTAGTTACTCAGAAAGGGGAAAACAGCTGTCTCAGCCTTGACGTCACACTGACCTCATATCACGTGGTAGTTCAGAGCGGAGGGGGGGCTCAAAAATACCTTTATCAGGTCATCCACGAACGTTGTCTGTTTTTTTTTTTCCCCGATCCACAGAAGGCGCGTGACAATGGGTCGTGGAAGTAAGGGGGTTATGTGTCGCTGATACGGATGTGTCTGGCTGGAGGGGCCAGTTCTCAATCGAGGACATGCAACAGGTCACTCTGGCACTGACACGCAGCACCACAGCGATTCCAGGTTTTGGTGTGCTGGCATTAGTGTACCACTATGGGATTAGAATCCAGTACACACACATTGACACACACACACACACCGCGCACACATGCACACACCACACACACACACACACACACACACACACACACACACACACACACACACACACACACACACACACACACGCACGCACGTACGCACATACGCAAGCACGCACGCTTTTACGCATGCACGCGCGCGCGCACGCACGCGCGCGCGCGCGCACACACACACACACACACACACACAGACTCATACATACACACATGTGCACGCACACATCTGCACACACATATATCGCATGATTTTGTCCCCATCCCTAATGTGCTTACCGACCCAACACGAGCACACACACACACACACACACACACACACACACACACACACACACACGAGAAAGAGAGAGAACACACGAGAGAGACATAGATAGACAGGCAGGCAGGCAGACTGACTGAGGGGATGGGGGATGACTTTCCTGCGGCTGGTGGTGTGTCCTCTGACCGTATTTTTCCCCATCTTGGTTCATTGGATTTTATCGACGGCTGACATCTTTTCATCCGCTGAGGGCAAAATGCTTCTCCACAGCAGCTGAGTCCAGCCTCTTGCCAACGTCTCTCTCTTCTTCTTCTTCTTCTTCTTCTTCTTCTTCTTCTTCTTCTTCTTCTCTTCTTCTCCTTTCCCTTCTCCTTTTCTTTCTTCTTCTTCTTCTCCTCCTCCTCCTCCTCCCTTCTCCTCTTCCTCCTCCTCCTCCTCCTCCTTCTGCTTTTTCTTCTTCTTCTTCTCTTCTTCTTCTTCTTCTTCTTCTTCTCTCTTCTCCTCCTCCTCCTCCTCCTCCTCCTCCTCCTCCTCTTCTTCCTCCTCCTCCCTTTGCCTTTCTCTACTTCTCCTCATCTCAGCCTGGCATGCCTGCTCTTCCTTTTTTTCTCATGTTTCACTTTTTTTTTTTTTACTATGTGGATGGACATAGCGCATGTGTGTGTGTGTGTGTGTGTGTGTGTGTGTGTGTGTGTGTGTGTGTGTGTGTGTGTGTGTGTGTGTGTGTACGCGCGCGCGCGCGCGCGTGACAGAGAGAAAGAGAGAGAGAGAGAGGTCTTAAGGAATTGGCACCAGGCATCTGCAGTGTGGAGGTGGGCGAGGTGGGAAAAAGTGATGGGGGGTGCTGAAGCAAGCAGTGCTAAGGATATGACACCACATCGCCGGATTCCAATACATGTTAATCACAATCACATCCTCGCTAGAGCCAGATGTTGGTTTAGGGAGAGGGTACATGGAAGAACACTTTACATCAGAACACACACACACACACACACACCACACACACACACACACACACACACACACACACACACACACACACGGGCGCGCGCGCGCTTGTGCGTGCGCACATACACACACACGCACACGCACGTATACGACGCACACACAACACACACACACACACACACACACACACACACACACACGTACACACACACACACACACACACACACACACACACACACACACACACACACACACACAGAGTCACTCACTCACTCACTCACTCACAGTGAAACATATTCTTTTAGATTGTTGGGACTTGCATGATGTGAGACATAAACACTTTACAGCAGAGTCCATGAAAACCCTGTTCAGGGATGTCCCACCTGACGTGATCTTTGAATTTCTGAAAGAGATTAACATTTTTCATCTGATCTAAGATTTGACGATCGAAAGATTTTTAACAAAGTTTCTGGTGCGTTTTTAGAAGGTGTCTTTTAAAGAGATGTGTGAATGGTGGTTTTTTGTTTGTTTTGATGACTTGTGAGCTGACTTCAACGTGGTGCAAACCCTGATATGGTGATTTGCGGTCGGCTGGGCTATAAGCAACATTACCTTTTACACACACACACACACACACACACACACACACACGGGCGTGCGCGCGCTCATGCACACACACACACACACACACACACACACACACACACACACACACACACACACACACACACACACACACACACACACACACACACACACGCACGCACGCACGCACGCACGCCATCTAAGTACGATGAGGATTCACACACACACACACACGCACGCGCGCACGCACGCACGCGCACACACACTCGCACGCGCGTACGCACGCACAGACACACGCGCACACACACACACACACACACACACACACACACACACACACGCACGCACACACGCGCGCGCACACACACACGCACACACACACACACACACACACACACACACACACACACACACACACACACACACACACACACACACACAAGCACGCAAGCACTGACAAGCACGTGCGCGTGCACACACTCACAGGGAGAGAGAGAGAGAGGGGGGGGGGGGGGTAATGGAAGGTCACAAACTGTGGGCTGCATTGTTTGGGGATGAGCTGCCCTGAATGAATGATGTGAGGTGAAATGTTGAGCATAAATTGTTGCAAATGAAATGTTGCATTCGGTGGAATGAATTATGAGAACAAACTGTGTCGGTTGAAATGCTGAAAATACATGAAGCGAGATGAAATGTTGAGAATGACTGGTGTCAGATTGTTGAAGAATAAATGACGTGAGAGGAAATGTGTAGTATGGGCTGAAATGTTAGGGACCAAACGGTGGGAACGATTTGTTTGGGGATGAAGTAGTAGAAACCGATTGTCTGGGAAATGGAATGTCGAAGATTCCTTCCGAGCAAACCAACATCGCTTCCAGTGTCTTGTTCCCAAGTTAATTAACAGGGACAACCGTAGAGCAGCGATGAAGGAAACAGAAAGAGGACAGTTCCTTCCTGAAGGAGTGGAGCAGACTGGAGTGTAGAAGGGGCGGTCATGTGAGGGAAGAGGATGGTGGGGGGGGGGGGGGGGTAGACCATGCAGACAGTTTATGTGGGATTGGATTGCCGCCTCTCTTTGAGGAGGCTGCGGCACCGGTCCTCTGCTAACTGACTGGGCATCGGCCGGTCGGAGCAGGCGTCAAACGAGCAGGCCTGGGATGGGGAGGAGAGGGGATGGAGAGGGGGGAGGGGACGTTTAGTTTGCAGAGATTGTTTCTAGAGGAACAGGCACAAGCGATTGTTCTAGAGGAACAGGCACAAGCGACTTAGAAAGTAGTCAGAGATGTGATGTGTGTGAAGCTTTGAAACAAATTAAAGA
Organism: Conus betulinus; assembly: GCA_016801955.1. Classification (NCBI taxonomy): domain Eukaryota; kingdom Metazoa; phylum Mollusca; class Gastropoda; order Neogastropoda; family Conidae; genus Conus; species Conus betulinus. Next base: position 159,110 of record JADBJO010004498.1, read on the forward strand.
AAAATGGAACAGAGCTCCTCACCTATGATAGGAATATATGCACCTCAGACATCATCATCATCATTATCATAATCATCACTTATCATCATCATCATCACCAACACCATCACTATCATCACATCGATGGTGGTGGTGGTAGTCGTGGTGGTGTGTGGTGGTGGTGGTGGTGGCGGCGGCGGTCGTGGTGGTGGTGGTGGTGATGGTGGTGATGATGATGATGATGATGATGATGATGATGATGATGATGATGATGCATAAGCACATGAGCATATGTTCGAGTATTAGTTGTTGATGTTGGTATGTGGGTATGTATGGGTATTTAAAGCGTGATGATGACTTGTGTCTTTGTGTGTGATGTCGCTGAGTGCATATGTTCAAGTACTGGGCGGTTAAGGTACATATAAAGCTGAAAGAGACTCCTGATGTTTCTGATATCAAAATTTGCCTGCCTCGGTTCTGACAGCGCTGTTCTGAAGAGCAAATACAAGAAAAAATGGTAAAAACATTACTCAGGCAACGTGCGATGGACGGAAGAATACGACTGGCTGTACACAAAAATGGATCCGAAATAGGAATGAAGAATGTTTTCAAATTATTAGACCGGAAAAAAAATGAATGTAAGAAAACAATCGCTCAAGCAGCTAAAAAAAAAAAAAGTTAAAAGTAAAAAAAAAAACATGATGCGATGAATTTGGTCGGCTTGAAATAACGGAATGAAAAAGACTGGAATAAAGTGGGGAAAGTGAAAGGAATGTAAATGGCCACATAAAACAGCTTCCCCATGTCGAATTACATCACGAATTTCCGACTGCCTCCGAAGAAGATGAGGCTTTTGTTGGTTTATTTCCTGGAAACAGCCTGTATTCAACTTGACAGGCAGAAAGAAGCGTTGTAGAATTAGAGAGAAACAAAAACGGAAAAACTCTCGGATCAACTTCCAGTTGCAGAACGTTTTTCTTTTTTGTTTTGTTTTGTTGTTTTTGTTTTGTTTTGTTTTGTTTTTTTTTTAAACTATTGAGTCCATTTTTTCAGAATTCACAGAACTCTTAATATTTATCTTCTCACAATTCTCAGCTGTCGGTCGAGATGCAAGCTCAGCAGCTGGTCTGCATCTAAAGCAGTTGGTCTGTATGTTAAGCATTTTGGTCTAGATATAAAGCAGTTAGTCTAGCTGTAACTTGATACTCGAAATATATTCATTGTCATTTTGTGTTGAGTTCACCGAATGCAACCCCCCCCCCCCCCCCCCCCCCCCCCCCCCCCCCCCCTCCCCCTCCCCCCCCCCCCCCCCCCCCCCCCCCCCCCCCCCCATCCGAAGAGCCAAACCGTCGGAATTGAAGCGGACAACAGAACATCATTGAAGTGTGTTCTGAGGTTCTCAACCTGAAGTGGACAACAGAACATCATTGAAGTGTGTTCTGAGGTTCTTAACCTGAAGTGGACAACAGAACGTCATTGAAGTGTGTTTTGAGGTTCTTAACCTGAAGTGGACAACAGAACATCATTGAAGCGTGTTCTGAGGTTCTTAACCAGAAGCGGACAACAGAACGTCATTGAAGTGTGTTTTGAGGTTCTTAATCTGAAGTGGACAACAGAACATCATTGAAGCGTGTTATGAGGTTCTTAACCAGAAGTGGACAACAGAACGTCATTGAAGCGTGTTATGAGGTTCTTAACCTGAAGTGGACAACAGAACATCATTGAAGCGTGTTATGAGGTTCTTAACCTGAAGTGGACAACAGAACATCATTGAAGCGTGTTATGAGGTTCTTAACCAGAAGTGGACAACAGAACGTCATTGAAGCGTGTTTTGAGGTTCTTAACCTGAAGTGGACAACAGAACATCATTGAAGCGTGTTATGAGGTTCTTAACCAGAAGTGGACAACAGAACGTCATTGAAGCGTGTTATGAGGTTCTTAACCTGAAGTGGACAACAGAACATCATTGAAGCGTGTTATGAGGTTCTTAACCTGAAGTGGACAACAGAACATCATTGAAGCGTGTTATGAGGTTCTTAACCTGAAGTGGACAACAGAACATCATTGAAGCGTGTTATGAGGTTCTTAACCAGAAGTGGACAACAGAACGTCATTGAAGCGTGTTTTTGAGGTTCTTAACCTGAAGTGGACAACAGAACATCATTGAAGCGTGTTATGAGGTTGTTAACCTGAAGTGGACAACAGAACGTCATTGAAGCGTGTTATGAGGTTCTTAACCTGAAGTGGACAACAGAACATCATTGAAGCGTGTTATGAGGTTCTTAACCTGAAGTGGACAACAGAACGTCATTGAAGTATTATGAGGTTCTTCACCTGAATCTGAACCTGTGTTGACTATTCCCCGTCTCCAGCTCCGTGCCTCTTACTTTACCCGAAGGAGCTGACCCACATTGCTCATCAAACCGGTCACCATTAGATGCAACGTGAGGCGACTGCAGGCGCAGAGATTCAAAAACATTTTTGAAAAGTAATTAATGATAATGACTTCGCCGACAACGTGGACCAGCGAATCACAAGACAAAACACGACGCGTTTTGGGCCTCTTAGGCCTTCTTCAGTCAAGATAGAAGAGGACCTAAGAGGTCGAAACGCGCCGTGTTTTGTCCTGTGGTTCACTTTTTGAAATCAGTCACCTTTCGGGTCTGTATGTGTCAGCCCAGATCAAAACCCACACAATATCCAGGCCTCTTCTGTGCCGCCTTCCAAAGCCGTCATCGGCAGGAATGCTCCGAGACATCGGAGTGTGCTCGGTTCGGCCGAACGACTGACTGTACGTGTATGCATCAGTGTGCCGGTCTGATCGCAAAGGACAGAACAATTACATACAAAGAAACAAAACAAAACCAAACCAAGGGTCCAGATGGCGGAATGGCTCTTCAGCAGACAGACTGTCGTCTGTCTGCTGAAGAGCCATTCCGCCATCTGGACCATATTCTCCTGCAAACAGTTTCTTGTCTTCATCGTTCACACGGGGGGGAGGGGGGGGGGGAGGGGAGGGGAGGAAGACTGCCACGTTGCTCTCCTGCCCTCCACCCCCTCCCTCCCCCCGTCACCACCCTCCCCTGTCCCCCCCCCACCACCCACCATCACCACCATGCTCATGACTGCCCCTCCTTCCCTTCCTCTCCCACCAGCTGATTGGAAAGGAAAGAGAGGGGGGGCGAGGCGAGGAGACAATTGATGGGCCGTGCAGCAGAGTGCTAATGAAACGTCGCCAATCCAGGGGAAACGGGAAGAGAGAGAGAAAAAATGGCCGCTTTTTTCCATTGCCTGACGGGAGCCGTTTTGTGGGGAGGGAGGAAGGTGGGTGGGAGAGGGGAGGACATGGAGGAGGAGGAGGAGGAGGCATGGAGTCAGGGATGGAGGCGGACGGACTGTGTGGCTGTGTCAAAATTCTCAGTGTCCCCCACCTCACTCACTCACTCACTCACTCAGTCATTCACTCCCTCTGTTTGTCTGTCTGTCTCTTTGTCTCAGTCTGTCCGTCTCTGTCTCTGTTCTCTCTCTCTCTCTCTCTCTCTCTCTCTCTCTCTCTCTCTCTTTCTTTTAGTCTTTTGTCTCTTGTCTTCCTCTGTGTCCTCTCTCTCTTCCCACCTCTCTCTCTCTCTCTCTCTCTCTCTCTCTCTCTCTCTCTCTCTCTCTCTCTCTCTCTCTCTCTGTCTGTCTGTTTGACCTCAGAAACGGTAGTTGGATTACAAACTCGATTACACACTGCACAAAGAGCTTCCTCTGCATTACGATGAACAACTGCTGTGGCAAAACTGATTATAGGAAGGGTGGATATCTTGCCGTGAAAAAGTTGAACATCGGATGAATCTGAACTGCCTGTTGTCAGTGTCTCCAAATGCTGAAGTTATACCTCCCCACACGTGTCAGGTGTTTCCTTATCCCCAAAGAGTCGGCCAGTAAGGCTAAAAACGCCTAAATGCGTCTACGACGAAGACTGTCCCTGCGATCATTGCAGAATACAGATTATGTGACTTTGTTGTTATTTGACTGTCAGTTAAACGTATGGTACGATGTGAAGATTACATTTTGGACTTCAGTGGTGTTGCTGCACATCGCAAAAAACAAATCCTCTGTTTGCCTTCAAGAAATGTCTTGGAGTCTCGCTGCAAGTGTCCAATCGCTCGGCATATGGTGGAACACGTGGTCATCATATTTACTTGAACTCTTTTCTGATTACTGTCTTCTTTGGGCAGATGCAAATCATTGATAACCATAAGCAGCATACGCACTGCTGTTAGACTTGGGATAATAATTCAGGCAAGGAAAAAAAAACTATGTGAGAATAGAACTGCATGGATGATGTTTTGGCTTTGAATGAGTAAATCAGTGTGTTGGTCACATATATAATCTAATCAGGGTATTCTAAGAGCGACTGACTCATCGCAGTTAGCAAAGTTAGAATTTCCGCATAAAAATCAGTGGTACAGTTCATTTATACATAATATCCAATCATTTTACACTGTTCATTGGGTTTATTTTATTGAAAATAGACAAACAGCAAACGTACCGTGATTAGAATCAGATTAGCGCGTGTCTGGTATCCCTAGCTATTTTTACGTCTATCGACAGCTTTCCTCACAGATCTTTGACCTGCTCATATGTCCAAACTCAAACGAAGACGAAAATTCATCTTACATTGGCACTTGTAATTACACAACATAAAATCAGTGAAAATCTTCGCTTGATCGATTGACTGTGGAAAGAGACACATGGTTATGCAGGGGTTAAAGAAAGAAAAAGAACAGGACGCCTAGAGAATCCACATGGTTATGCAGGGGTTAAAGAAAGAACAGGATGCCTAGAGAATCCACATGGTTATGCAGGGGTTAAAGAAAGAACAGGATGCCTAGAGAATCCACATGGTTATGCAGGGGTTAAAGAAAGAACAGGATGCCTAGAGAAATACAAGGCAGTCCAGCTAGGGTAGTGGACTACGTAGGAAAATATTCTCCAACGAGCCCTCTAGCTAGAATAAAAATAGACCCATGGCACCTCTTGGAATCAGCTTCAACCGCATACCTGTACATAACCTCTTGCCTCTCCAAAATCAAATCTGTTGAAATGAAGGAAATCAGATGACCCTGTGTATTCTCTCTGTCAGGGTAAGCAAACTGTGGAACACGTCCTGAGAACACGCAAAGCAGCTCCAACCACGGGAAAGCTCACATACGGGCACAACCAAATGCTTAAAATCATTCATGCTGATGGCACACTGCCAGAGGAAGCACTGCACCACCAAAAGCTCCAACAACGACATCCTGTACGGCAAGAGTCTACCATTCATGGTCTGGAGCAGCTGTGACGCCAAGAGCGTGCAGTCGGGGTTTGCTGGATGGTGTCGGTGACTTGGACGGCGCAGCAGACCTTTCAGAACGGGGGCATCATCCAGAGATCGCCAGGAATAGTGGCATCAGAGAGGATATTGTGCTCGGAACCAGGGTCGATCAAAACAGTTTGTTCTGATTGAACTCACTGCGCCATTAAAGGCAGGATGGAGCAAGCTGACATCTACAGCACTGAGAAGAATGCCTGTCTGTCAGAAGCCTGAGGGAAGCTGGCTTTCAAGCCGAAATCCTCGCATATGATTTGACAGCAAAGGGGCTTTGTAGCTCGTCAGCCGATGATCTCATGGAACAACGGGGATCTCTGGTGAGAAGAGGACGAGAAGCCTATGGGCAGTGGCAGAAGATGAAGCTGAAAAGAGTTCCGCTGGATCTGACTCGTCGAGAGACAACAAGAGTGGACTTCATGAGCTTACATATCCCGTCTTAGAACAGGTGTCTGATGGCGACGTGGGTAAGACCTCCGTCCAGAAAGACAAAGCCAAGAGACGCTCACCCAGAGTTGCCGGTTCGAACCCTGGAAAAAAAAAGTGACAACAG
>JADBJO010004498.1:175000-185000 GCA_016801955.1 Conus betulinus
CGGTGATATCTTGTATAATATTATGATTATCAAATGTGGTCATACCCCGCTTCACCACTTCTTCTTCTTCTTCTTTCGTCGTCTTCTTTCTTCTTCGTCTCACTTCCTATTCCGATTCTTCTCTTCTTCTTCTTTCGTCGTCTTCTTTCTTCTTCTTCTTCTTACTTCTTCTTTTCTTCTTCTTCTTCTTATTCGTATTCTTCTTCTTTCTTCTTCTTTCTTCTTCTTCTTTCTTCTTCTTCTTCTTTCTTCCTCTCTTCTTTTTTCTTCTTCTTGCTTCTTTTATTCTTTCTTTTCTTCTTCTTCTTCTTCTTCTCTCTCTCTCTCTCTCTCTCTCTCTCTCTCTCTCTGTCTGTCCATGTTTTTTTTTTTCTTTTTTTCTAACATTGCTACATGTTATTACATTCTGCCTGCCCACAGAGGACGACAAAAAGCAAATAAATGAAGTGGAAAATCTATGCGAGATAAGTAGATCTGGCATTAAAAAAAAAAAAAAAGCAGAAGCCGCCTCACAAATGTGTTATTTATTCCACGTAGGCTTTGGAGGGTCAATCAGTATGGACACATGGAACGCCACCCCCCCCCCCCCCCCCCCCCCCCCTTCCTCACTGTTGTTGTAACTGCTGTAACTGTGATTGTTTATGTCGCTCCTGCTCTTCATCTTCTTCTTCGTCGTCGTCTCCTTTCTTCTTCTTCTTCTTCTCCTCCCCTTCCTCCATTTTAGATTGTTTTCATGTAAATGAATGGAGTGACGACGCATGAAATGAAACTGAATTTCCGAAAGCGTTCTTTGGTCCCTCTGGGGGAACAAGGGACATTGTCAGAAACAGACATGTTAGGACGGGGGAGGGAAGGGAGGGGGGAGGGGAGGAGGAGGGTAAGGGGAAGTTGGGGCGGGTGATGGTGGGGGGGTTGGGGGAGTAGTCGTGGGGGGGGGGGGGTGGAGAAGGGGTACATCATAATGGGTTGTGGGAAAGATTATTTTTCTGCGTCCGCCAACACTGAGAGCGTATATGACAACATTTTGGTTTGAACACTGTGATAAACTGACGATAGAAAACCTTTGTTCTTGCTCCGGGAAAAAGCATTATTTTAGCAGACTGTGGTTGTGAATTGTTGAAAAACTTACTCGCTGTCGTGCAACAAGTTGCCTGATCAGGAAAAGAGAGAGACAGAGGCAGGTTAAGAGATTACTGAAGAAAGGCATAGAAAAAAAGGCTGAGGGAGTTGTAAGACGAGGGAGGAGAGGTGAACTCGGGCACACACGACATGAACAAACAAACAAACAATAGGAGAAACAGAAAGAAAGAAAGAAATGAACAGAAGCATTCGAAAGACAGCAATGCGTTTTTTAAGGTTGAATTCAATTTCAAAATTTGAATGTAAATGCACATGCGCACAAATACACACACGCGCGCGCACGCTTGCACGGACGCACACACATTTATACATACATACATACATGCATATATATATATATATATATATATATATAGATAGATAGATATACATACATACACACACACATATATACACACACACACATATATATATATATATATATATATATAACGCATAATACTACTTACTTTCTTGCATACATACATGCATGCATACATACATATATACATGCATTCATACATACATACATACACACATGCATGCATGCATACATACATACATAATACACACGTACCTACATATATACATACATACATGCGTACATACATACAAGCACACGCACACATACAAACTCGTGCGCGCATAAACACTCGCATTCCCAGTTCACTCATAGTCTTAATATCACCGATAGTAAAGAGACGTTGCATTGAAGTATGGAAAAATATACAACGTACTCTACATGCACCACATATACGCATTAACCTGGACATTGACGCCCTGTGAGTGGACAAACTGTGCAATATTCCTTTTCCACAACTGTCTGCTCATTCCTCTCTTTGCACTTTTTCTCATTCAACAAATCAGTAAACGGTCTAGCAGAAACAGCTAATTCCGTGTTTCCATTTATGTCCAGCGTAGGACCACTAAAGGACAATCCTGTAAATTCACCTCATGACTTCAACCGGCCCAACTGGTACAGGGGGGTCATCTATGTTCGGTATGGAGCCAATAAAGGACTAGCCTGTTAATCCACCTCTCAGTCTTACCCAGTCCTCCTCGACCAGTGAGTTACCTATGTCCAGAATAGATCCAACAGTGGACTCGTCTGCATATCCGCTATTCGGCCTCGACCAGTTCAACTGGTGCCACGGAGTTGGTCATATATGTCCAGAATAGGTCCAGCAAAGGACTCGTCCGCATATCCGCATTCGGCCTCGACCAGCTCAACTGGTGCAGGGAGTCAGTCATATATGTCCAGAACAGGGCCATGAGACGACTAGCTTGCGTATCCACCATGGGGCCTCGCACAATCTACCTGGAGCAGAGAGTCGTGTAGGTCCAGAATGGGGCCAACAGAGGACTAGCCTGTCTACCCACCATGGGCACTTATCCAGCCTTCCTGATGCAGGGGATAGCGTCACAAACTGACGGGTTGACGGTTGTGGGTTCCAGCAAAGGCATTTTAGTTGTAGAATATTTGCGGTTTCGACCAGCCCCTGTACAAGTTGACCGTGCTGCACAGTGAGAGGGGAAGACTGGAACCACTCGTCGAATTTCATTCATAAAACCGATTTGTCTCTAAGACTGTCGTTCAAATTTCTGTACCACCCTCGCAGGTTTCTCAGTATCTCTCTGGAGCCAGCCGATGCCGGAATGTATCAGAAAAGGAAGCTTAGAGCCGAGTTCTGCCATTAATTCTCGGACCAGAATGGAACCCCGTAGCGCCATCTTCACCATGTTCATCCTCTCCAGTCATCATTCGACACAAAGAAGAGAAGGGAAAAAAGCAAAGTCTCATTTAGTGTGCCCCTCAGGCTGTGTCTAGGTCGTACCCTCAGTTTCCATTTGCCCTCCAGGTGCATGCATGTGGTGACTTGGTACCAGAGTGGACGGTACCTGTGTGACGAGCAGGGTTGGGAGGAAATGGCCTGCTCCTCCTTCTGGCAGAGAGGAGTCTGGTCTCCTGCAGCGTAGAGGAGAAGCAGAGACAGATTGGCAGGTCTGCCACATCACAAGTTAGAGAATAAATATTACTGCATGTTTTCGAACAAGTAAGAAATACTTGGACGGGTAAATGGAGAAAATATAAATAACGGAACAGAGGGAGCAGAAGAAAAAGTCCAGAATGAAAATAAGCAAAGTGGGTAAATACTATGTAATACAGCAATGTGTCCATAAGGGCTGTTGCCTGTCAATTTTATGAGGATGGATAGATGGCTGCTTTAGATGGTTATGGTAAGTGAGCAAAGGGTCCCCCAGTCTGGCGTATATCAAGTTTCGTCGCTCACGATGACCATGTTTATAATAAAAACACACACACAAGCGCACACACACACACACACACACACACACACACACACACACACACACACAAAAAGCGCGTGCACCGCCCGCGTGCATTTGCGTACGGCCGCACTGAAGTGAAGTGAAGCGCCTGTTCAGTGATCGTGTGATCTGCTCACTGTCGTCACTGTCACTTTCATAAGTAACGTGAGATCCCAATCTGGCAAGACCATTAAGGGCAGTCACCGACTCCATTTCCCCCTCTTAAAGAGGATTCACCTTCCCCCAGCTGTTGGCACAAAGTGTGGCCATCAGTCTGCCGCCACAGTGGAGGGGTCATCCTGTTCTCTGGCCTTCAGCACGTCAAGGCGCCAGTCCTTCACAGTCAAAATCCACTTTCTCCCCAGCATTCAGTCTGTAACTTACGGCCACCTGCCGTCCACAGTAGCGGTCGACCATTTCTCTGGTTTTCAACACCTAACTCGTGGCCACCAGTCTTCCAAAGTGGGGGGTCAACAGATTCGGGGGTGTGGGGTGGGGTGTGTGTGTGTGTGTGTGTGTGGGGGGGGGGGTGTTAGCATGCAAATTATCTTTTCTTCAGCCTTTATCACCTAACTCATAACGACCCGTCCGTCAAAGTAGGATCAGCTTTGCTTGGGATCTTCAACTTACAGAATCATCTATCTTTTGTCCAATCCTAAGCACACACATCTCTATGGCCCCCTGTTCCTCTAGTGTAAGAATCGACCTTCTCTCCAGCCTTTAGTACGGTAACCGCGTGAGTATGATTCCTTATTGTACCTTGCCGACACTCCACAAAACTCGTTGATCATCTTGTGTTTTCGAAACCTCGGAACTTTGGAAGTGACCTTGACAGAGGTCAATGTCAGGGCACAGGTCATCAGGCAATGTTTGATTCGGTTTGTCCCGGCTTGAATTTGTCTGGCAGGATTCATTGCACCGGGCAACTTCCCGGCCACAACACGTGTGCGTGTTGACTCCTCGCGCTGCCTTGATTCCCTGCAAGCACTGTCGCCAAAGACCAGGAACACACGTCGTGTTCGCTCTCCTGCTTTGTCTTTCGCTTGAGCTGCACGCTGAACTCGTTTCAGTGTGGTATGTCTACATAACGTGGAGCGACGACAGACACACAACGTACTGAGCGAACAGTTCCTGTTTGACTATGCCTGTGCTCAGGCTAAAAAGAATGTTCTTCCTAAGACATTTGCCTTATTCTAGAGAAATCTAACAGACATTTTTTCCACTTCCTAAGACATTCTGTTCTAATGCTTTATTGTAGAGAAAGCTGACAGACATTTTCCTCTTCATAAGATATTCTGTACTTATGCTTTATTCTAGAGAAATCTGACAGACATTTTTCCACTTCCTAACACATTCTGTTCTAATGCTTTATCCTAGAGAAATCTGACCGACATTTTTCCTCTTCCTAAGATATTTTGTTCTTATGCTTTATTCTAGAGAAATCTGGCATATCTTTCTTTCTACATTTGTTCTCATGCTTTATTCTAGAGAAAACTGACATCGATTTTTTCTTTTCTTGAGCCATCTTGTTCTTTTATTTTATTCTAGAGAAATATGACATGTATTTTTTCCTCCCGTTGATTTAGTTGTCAAGAACGTCATTGGATGACGCCGAAATCTGACAGTAAAAGATCTCTTTCCTCTGTGACTTTTCTGTGACGGTGAGGTAACAATTTATGGGAGTTCCGCTGCTTGTAACCGGCATGCCCTGTGACCCCGCTCGGGTTTGTCGCTGACGGGAAGTGAGGAAGAGAGAGCCAGCCTGCGCGATGGCTCCTAACACAGGAGAGGTCAGGGCGACCCGACACTGCAACAGATGGGCATGTTTGTCGGCGATGCACGTGCCGGGGGAAACGGGCCGAAAATCCGCTTGGGATGTGCTCTACTTCTGCGTTCCCTGCTTTATCTCCCATCATCCTCCACCACGGCGTAAAGCAGCAACGGGAGGGAGGGATGGGAGGAGGGGGTTAGGGTGATAAAGGGCCAAGGGTCACTGGATCATGCGCGTTGACCACTTTTTTTTTTTTTTTTTCCGCATTCCCGCCAGGAAATGGGATTAAACGAGGTGATGGGGACGTCATTGTCAGACGACATCAATCCTCCCTCTCAAACTCCCTCTACGCCGCACGTTGCCGGCAACTGGCAGTTCGGGGGCTGATTTTCATTGAATTTGTGGGGAAGTGGAGTCCGTAGAAAATGCGAGGGGGTTAATCTAGGGGATCCGTGCTGGTTATCTCCCCCTTCGTGCGTGCGTTCGCTGCTTTCCAACTCATAAAAAAAAAGGTTTTACAACAAACGACTTGTGTGCAACGACGTGTTTCAACAAAACGTTTCATGCAGAAAACCAGTCATCGAAAGTTTCTGATTTTTTTTTTCCGCAGAAAGTGTTCCCATAAGATTTGCAAGCCAAAATGCGATCTTGTAAAGATTCCGGGCAGCTTGAGGATGACGTAGACATGGCCAAATAGACATTAGCTGTGCGTGTGCAGCGTCTGTCTACGGCTGGTTTAGCTGCGTACTTGTTTCAGCTTTTTTCAAATGGTGACGTTAGTTTTATTTGTTGCTTAATATGAACAGAAGACTTAAAAGTACTGTTTGAAGGCGTGATGAAGGGGGATGGGGAAGAGGATGGGGAGAGGGAGGAGGGTTCCAAAAGCGCACCAGCGACAGGTTCAAGAATGTGCTGCATAAAGATCATTCAAGCCTTTCCATTTACTGTTACGAGTGGAAATATTGCAGTCTGCTGTTTTTTATCTGGATGTCCTGTCTGTCTTTTTCTGTCCATCTGTCTTCTCTGAGAGAGAGAGAGAGAGAGAGAGAGAGAGAGAGAGAGAGAGAGTGTGTGTGTGTGTGTGTTTTGTGTGCGCGCGCGCGCGCGTTTGTAGCGCGTCCGTGCCACCGTGTGTGTGTGTGTGTGTGTGTATGTGTGTGCGTGCACAGCACGTGCATGCGCATGTGTGTGTGTGCGCGTGCGAGCGCGCGCGTGTATGTGTGTGTGCTTGTGCGGGCGGGCGGGCAAGTGTGTGTGTATGTGTGTGTGTGTGTGTCCGCGCGCGCGTGTTTTGTGTGTGCGTTTGTGTGTGTGCGTTTGTGTGTGTGTGTGCTCTAGAACTATTAACTTTTTTAACGTTCTATCACAAATATTTCTTTTCAGGGGGTGATTAATCATTTTTTTACCCTCTACTGAATAAAAAATAAAATCTAACTATTTGAAAGAGTAAAAAACCATTGACCGCAAACTGCTAGACATAAAAATATAAAAGGGGGGGGGGGTTCATCTTTTTGCCCTGCTTGTTGGCTGACAAGTTCAGCCTTGTCCAGTCTGACCCACCAGCAGACGACTGAGCCCACTTCCCGCCCCTCTTCAGGAGCCCGTCATGCTGTTGTCTTAGACAGTGCAACCACACACGCACGCACGCACACACACACACACACACACACACACACACACACACACACACACACTCACGCGCGCGCGCGCGCGCGCACGCACGCAAGCTCACACACACACACACAAGCTTACACAACCACACACACACACACACACACACACCACACATCTTTACCCACATCCATCTCTTGATGATGTCATTTTGCCTGGCTGTCTCAAAAAACGTCTTTTGGGTTTCTTAACAAAAATTCTCAGCTCTGCTGATTTTAAAAGAAAGACATAGCAAACGGACATCATTGATACAAGACCATTTTACGGGGAGCGGAGAAAAGGAGGGAGAGGAGATGGTGAAAGAGGGGGGGGGGGGGGGGGGGGGGAGGGGCGAGAAAATAAGAAATTAAGGGGGTGTGGGTGAAAGACAGCGTGGTTCAGGCAGATTTCTGGCACTGCTGTTTGCGGGATTGTCGTCTGTGTTTCACTGGACCCTAAAGATTACCCGCTAAACCATGGGACTCTGCGCCATTAGCGTCGGAGGTTTGTTCCGGAGAATGAGGAGAAGAACAGCGCTGATTGGTTGGTCCATCGATTGAGTGATCTTTGTTACACCCGGGATTGAAGATTTCTTTTTTAGAGCCGATGCCAAGTTTCAACAAAACGTCTTCGTCGTGCGCACATCATTTCAATACGCAGTTACCACTAGTAGATCACTTTGAAAAGTGATTGTAGCACCGTTATTAAGACGCTTCGTTAATGAAGTGATGAGCAGAGAGGAGACTGAAGATAAATGAGAGAAGAGACAGAGGGAGGGGGAGGGAGAGAGAGGGAGGGGAAGGAGAAAGAAAGAGGGAAGGGAGGGAGATAGGGGAGAGAGGAGGGAGGAAGGGGGAAGCAGAGAGAGAGAGAGAGAGAGAGAGAGAGAGAGAGAGGAAAGGGATGGGGGAAAGGGTGTCTTGAATGAAGTGGGTTTTAAGATGGTATATTCCCACTGAGGGGGAGTGGGGGGGGGGGGGATGTAGTCGGGTGGTTGGAGTGTTGGCCTGCGGACCTAACAGTCGTGAAATCGATCCACCCTTAGTGTCAAAGTTTTCGGCTTGAAAACTCTCTACCCCGGGGGCGGGGGGAGGGGGGGGGGGTGGGGGGGTGGGGGGGGGGGGTAAATGATCTAGGTCAAGTTGAAGGCGGGGCGGACGAAAAGAGACAAGCTCCGCCTCTCGTCACGCCATGTCACCCAAACAGATCACTGCCCCTATGGCCATTAGCTGTGGGATATGTCAGAAGAATGTTCACCATCCACAGCTAACTTTCAGTCTTAAAAAGAAAGAAAGAAAAACGCGTGACTGTGACAAAGGAAAGTGTGTCAGACTCTCGTTCGCGCAACATGGACACACAACCAGACAGACAGACAAGAGTTGCCTTCCCTTTAATTAGCACTAAATTTTTACACTCTTTACATAAAGTAACTTTGACTGTAGTTTCACGTACTTATTTTCATTCGCACAGGTTTCCTGTCGGACTGGCAGGTATTTTCCGTTTCACGAATTGGCCTTAAACAGTGCCGTAAAAGACCTTGGTAGACAACATGCCCTTGTCCTCACAGACCTAAACGCAGTGTTTACTCATGGAGTTGGCCTCCACCAAAGCCCCCAAGGCTTCACCATCTCAGCGACTTCACGTCGACTTACTCCAACTGCGCTTGTGCCCCTCTCAGTAAAGAAAGATTAAACCGTCTGTCATTTGTCTATCTGAGCTCCTAAAATCAAAAACAAAAATGGGCTCATCATATCATTTGTTCATCAAATCCAAGGTGTTTATTTGGACAAAGGATTTCTCGTGGTATTATTTTGTAGTCCCTTGTTAGATATGCAGAAGGGAGGAGCAGCTTTATCATTTATTGAGTCTTGGTATCAGTGTGGCCGCTAAGTTTGAGTTACACCAAAGTGGTACCCCAACAAAACTTTCCCGAAGAGACGCGTATGTAAATTGCCTCCAAAGTTTTGGGATGATGGGTCATCAACAAGTACATCCGCTGGAAAGTTTGTCCGATATGGTAGATCATTGACGAAGGAACAGAACAGGAGAGTATCAAGTGCTAATTCTCTGTGAGACTTCATGCCCTAGTCTGTCATGGAAGTTTTGCCATGAAGCAAGACATGCTGTATTCTGCCAGTTAAGTATATATCGAATAATGAGACCGTCGAAGGATTATTCACACAGAAACACAATTCGTTTAAAGAGAATAAACTGATCAACAAGAGCAAAGCCTTCTTGATTAGTTCATTATTAAAAGCCGTAAGCCACACATTCTTAATGCTGTGTACCAAAACTAATCGCATCGAAAGGCATATAAGAATGGGGTGAAATAGTTCTACACTTGTGTACACGTGTTTCCATGTGTTTGAACAGAACTGAAAAGGACGGACATGAATATAAAAACTGTTTGGATCATTACTTATTTCACTATGTGAGGGAGGTAATATTTGTATTTCTGAATGCTTGAGGGAGACATTAGTTTTAATGCTTAACATCAACATTTGAAAGAGCAGAATTCTTTCGTTGTGTGGTCTTCCTACATTGTGTGTTCCTCTAAAACCTGTTTCAGGCAGCAGACTACTGAACGCATTGATAGCCGATGTCTGCTTTTCTGTCTGCTTGCACTATTTATGATCTCCGTGATCGCATTGGGGTCATCATCATCGTTTCAGTCGTCAAACTTTCTGTTTGAAAACAATAGTGTGCATATCGCTTATGCGGTTTCTTTCCGTGTGTCATTTTTCCATCAAAACAAGTTTTCTCTCTCAACTGTAAAAACATGGGTACTTATTATTATCATCATCGTCGTCGTCGTCGATATGAACAAAATTCGACCGCGTGGGCACTTTTAAAATGAGCACAGTGTTTCATCCTGAAGCCTGAACCAGCGTGTTAACTTCAAGAGTTAATTCTTCCGTGTTTTGTTCGACATTGTACTGTACAGTAAAGTGCTTCAAGTCAAACCAGCGTAACCATGTGACTTCTTTCTATTTGTGCTGATTTGCTTAAAATTGAACTACATAGTAAACTATTGTTTTTGTATTACATCTTCATTTTGTGTCTTACATTGTTGTGTTGTGTTGTGTGTGTGTGTGTGTGTGTGTGTGTGTGTGTGTGTGTCTCCCTGGGAAT
>JADBJO010004498.1:187500-196591 GCA_016801955.1 Conus betulinus
TGGCCCTGAAAATGCCCGTTGAACGTCCACGTCAGTGTCCATAGCATGTCTCGACTCTCATCTTCACCCACCATTCTGTCCGCAGACCGAGACACTCACTTCAAGTACCACACCATCTTCAAGTTCACCGAATTCTGCCTCTTCTACTTCGGGCCGCTGGTGCTCCAGATGGTGTGCTACATCATCATCGGCCGCCGGCTCTTCGTGGGCGTGGACAAGCTGCACCGCAACTTCAACGTGCGCTGCACGCCCGACCGCCGCCAGAGGACCAGCGAGGCCATCAAGGCTCGGAAAGGCGTGGTCAAGATGCTCATCGCCTCCGTCATCATCTACTTCCTCAGCTACTCTCCGCATCAGGTCTGTGTCTGTGTCTGTGTCTGTGTGTGTGTGGGGGGGGGGGGGGGGGGGGGCAAGATGCTCTTCGCCTCTGTCATCATCTACTTCCTCAGCTACTCTCTGCCTCAGGTCTGTGGTGTGTGGGAGGGGAGGTGCTATGGGTGGGTGGATAGGGAGTGATGGGGGTGTGTGTAATGTGTGTGTGTGTGGGGGGGGGGGGGGGTCAAGATGCTCATCGCCTCCGTCATCATCTACTTCCTCAGCTACTCTCCGCATCAGGTCTGTGTCTGTCTGTGTGTGTGTGTGTGTTGGGGGGGGGGGGGGGGAGGGGGCAAGATGCTCATCGCCTCTGTCATCATCTACTTCCTCAACTACTCTCCGCCTCAGGTCTGTGTGTGTGTGTGTGTGTGTGTGTGTGTTTGGGAGGGGGGGCTATGGGTGGGTGGATAGGGAGTGATGGGGTGTGTGTGTAATGCGTGCGTGTGTGTGTGTGGGGGGGAGTCAAGATGTTCTTTGCCTCCGTCATCATCTACTTCCACAGCTACTCACCGCATCAGGTCTGTGTGTGTGGGTGTGGGTGGGGGGAGTTGGGGGGACGGTGTGTGTGTGTAGTGTGCATGGGGTGTGTGTGCGAAAGGGGGGGTGGGGGTGGTTTTGTGTGTGTGTGTACGCATGGAGAGACAAATCTGTCCGTCTGTCTGTCTGCCCGTCTGTTTATCTGTATGTATGTATGTGTGTAGGCATGTATTCTGCGCATATGTTATAGTGTATCTATAACTGACCCGTTGAAAGCATTGCATGCCTACCCGTGTAACTGACCCAATGTATGGATTGTTGTCTACCCATCTGAGTTTACCCATTGGTAGGAATTGCTCGTCGATCCATCTCAATTGACCCGATGTATAGATTACCCGTCTACCCATCCTAAATGGCCCTTGTATAGATTGTCCGTCTACCCATTTAACTGATACATTACATGAATCGCCTGCATACCCCATCTCAATTTACCGATCATACCCATTTCTTTTTCTTTTTTTTCCAAGTACAAACGCTTTTATTTGCTTGTAAAGAAATTTACAAATGGAAAACGTGGAAAAGAAAAACCAGCTCTAAAAAAATGACAGATCTTATCTTACAAAAATATATTACAAAGCTGCAATACGTTTGCGAAAGAAACGGCGAATCTTATTTAAGACATACATATTACAAAAATAGCATAATATTGTGTCTACACTGTCAGTGTCACACATTTTACCTTACTATTTTGGAGCGTTGTCCTTTTTTTCAGAATCAATAATCAGAGAGAGAGAAAGACAGACAGACAAAGAGACAGACAGACAGATGGACAGACAAAGAGACAGACGGAGACAGAAAAGAACACAACCCTAGATTCCTTAAGTTTTCTGTACAGAAGCATAGGAATCGACATAACAGTACAAATAAATTACTTATCCAGAAACGACGATTGTCTTTTAGCTGCCACGCTAGGCTTTGCTCAGGACACACACGCACGCGCACACACACACACACCACACACACACACCACACACACACACACTTGTATTTGTATGGGTTGCATGCATGCCATCTCAGGTGACCCATTGCATGACATGCCTGTCTCATCGCCCCAAGTGACGCATTGCATGACGTGCCTGTCTCATCGCCCCAAGTGACGCATTGCATGACGTGCCTGTCTCATCGCCCCAAGTGACCATTGCATGACGTGCCTGTCTCATCGCCCCAAGTGACGCATTGCATGACGTGCCTGTCTCATCGCCCCAAGTGACGCATTGCATGACGTGCCTGTCTCATCGCCCCAAGTGACCCATTGCATGACGTGCCTGTCTCATCGCCCCAAGTGACGCATTGCATGACGTGCCTGTCTCATCGCCCCCAAGTGACGCATTGCATGACGTGCCTGTCTCATCGCCCCAAGTGACGCATTGCATGACGTGCCTGTCTCATCGCCCCAAGTGACGCATTGCATGACGTGCCTGTCTCATCGCCCAAGTGACCCATTGCATGACGTGCCTGTCTCATCGCCCCCCGTCCCCCTATCCTCACTCTCCCATAGCATGACGGTACCTAACCACCATCCAAGTCTTCTGTCATACACCTTGTTTGGCTGGCCACCACACTGAGTTTTCTCTTGCATGGATTGACCGTATAACCACCTCGGTTCTCGTTTCGAATTGACTGACTTTCTGGAGTGCCCCACTGTCCACGTTCCAGATCTCCTATTGTACAAATTTGAACAATTATTGATAAAGCTCCGCAAAAAAAAAAAAAAAAAAGAAGAAAACGTATCTCAAGACAAAACACGATGCGTTTCGACCTCTTAGGTCTTCTTCAGGCAAGGTACACAACACATGGGAACAACGAAAATGACGAGCAGTTTCCGAATTGGAAGAAAATAACTGATTGCTCCTTCATTTTCGTGGTCCTGTGTGTTGTGTACCTTGCCTGAAGAAGATAAGAGGTCGAAACGCGTCATGTTTTGTCTTGTGAATCGTTTATCTACGGTTATTATTTTTTTTTTTGGAGGAGGGGGGGGGGGGGGGGGGAGGGGGGCGGAGCGGAGCCATATCAATATTTTTTTTTTTCAAATTTGTTTAGAGTTCCGCTTGCAGTCGCCTCAATCAACACTATCTCCTATTGTGCAGTTTGCTTGTATAAAACAGGTGCCCATGTTGTGATATTCTTTTATCGGTTCTGTCGACAGGTGCTGCTGTTCTTCAACACCTTCTCCTCCATGTCGTTCGGCGACAGCTGGATGTTCCTGGTGCTCACCACCACCCCTGGCACTATCAATCAACTCCGCCGCCACCCCCTGCTCTACTGCGTCTTCAGCGAGAACTTCAGGACCAAGTTCAAGGACATTCTGCAGTGCTGCACGTGCGAGGCCGGTTGCCGGTGCCGGAAGCCGCACCTGAACCAGCGCTCGGTCAGCCTGACCTCCCTGACGGAGTACACCACTCTGTTCCACAAGACCTCCACCTCCGGCAGTAAGAAGATAGCCAACCCCGCCCACGTGTAGAATGGGGGGGGGGGGGGGGGGGGGGGGGGGGGGGGGTTAGCGTCTCTCTGGAGACAACCACGTGACGAAGACAAAGCTGCTCTGATGGTCGGGCCAGGCTTTATGGCCCGTGATTCCAGAGCCAACGTATTGTGAGAGGGTAAACTGTCATTTTTCCCGCGGAGCATTTCCGCTGAGCTGCGCCGGGAATGGGTGCGTCACTTTATGTGTCTGGTTGGAACAAGCAGAGAGCGAGAGATGAAAAAGTGGAGGGTGAGGGTGGGGGAGAGAAATATCGCTGACGACTTCCGTCTTGTTCCAGAGACGAGGAGAGATGTCTTGGGATTTGATCAGACGGCTATGAACATTATTGGGGTACGGCACTTGAATTCCGGTTTACCTGGGTTTATTGGAACAGCGACCGATCAAAAAGCAGCAGTGTGTAAAAAAGAGAAGCTAGCAGGAAAACAAAAGGACAGACCTGAACAGATGGAAGACTGGAAAAGGTCAAAGACCTGCTATGGGGGGGAAACAGAAACAATTGAAAGAAAGCAACAAAAGCAAAGAACAACAACAATGATACGCACTCGCACACACGCGCGCGCACATACACACGCGCACTCACTAACTAACAAAACACACAAACACAACCACACACACACACGTACACCACACCGCACAACACCCACTACAACCCACCCACACACTCAATCTCACACTGTCTCACACTCTGTCTCTCACACACATGCGCACTCGCACGCCACTCTCGCTCATCTCTCTCTCTCTCCTCTCCCTCTCTATCTCTCTCTCTCTCTCCCCCTCTCTCTCTATCACACACACACACACTCTCTCTCTCACTCGCTCACACTCGCAACACACTCGCTCGCACGCAATCGCACACTCGCACTCGCTCACATACTCGCACGCACTCGCGCACACACACGTACACTCAATCGCACACTCGCACGCTCTCGCACTCGCACGCTCTCGCACTCGCTCGCTCACACGCACTCGCTCGATCGCTCACACACCGCTCGATCGCTCCACACCCGCTCGATCGACTCACACACCCGCTCGCTCGCTCACACGCTCGCTCGCTCGCTCGCATCGCTCGCTTCGCTCGCTCTCACACACACTCTCACTCACACTCAGGCACACTTGCTCGCACGCACGCGCACACTCGCGCACTCACGCACGCGCGCACTCGCGCAAGCACGCACGCGCGCACGCGCACACACTCAACTCGCTCACTGCGCTCACCACTCTCACTCGCACACACACCACACTCTCACACAAACACACACTTGCTCTTTCTCTCACACATCTACACAACTCATCACACACAATCACACAGTCACTCACACACAATCACACACTCTCTCACTCACTCAACACACTCTCACACACTCACTCTCTCACTATGCATCTCACACACTCTCAACACACAACACCACACCTCACTCACTCTCACACACACACTCAATCACTCACACTCACTCGCACCACACACACACACACACCACACATCCACACTCACCACTCACTCACAGCACACACAACACTCACACTCACTCACGCCACACACACACACTCTAAACACTTCACTTCACACTCGCGCATACACAGTCGCTCACTCTTATACACACTCACTCTCGCACTCACACACTCTCTCTCTCTCTCCTCTCTCACTCAAACACACACTCACACACGCTCACTAGCACTCTCTCGCGCGCGCACGCACGCACACACACTCGCACTCTCTCGCGCGCGCACGCACGCACACTCACTCTCTCTCCCACACACACACTCTCTACTCACTCACACACACACACTAACTCACTCAACACACACTCACTCACACACACATACTCTCACTTCACTCACTTCACGACAATCTCACTCACCCACACTCTCACTGTCTCTCACACGCACGCTCTCTCTCCTCTCTCTCTCTCTCTCTCCTCTCTCTCCTCTCTCTCTCTCTCTACTCACACCACACACACTCACTCACTCGCTCGCTCACTCTCGCACACACACTCGCACTCACTCACCACACTCGCACTTCACTCACACACTCACGCATGCACTCTCTCACACACACACTCTCACTCACTCTCACACACCACACACACACACTCACTCACTCTCACACACACACACACACTCACTCACTCTCACACACACACACACACACTCTCACAACTCGCGCATACACAGTCGCGTTCACTCTTATACACACACACTCACGCTCGCTCACACTCGCTCGCTCACACACACACTCGCACTCTCTCTCGCGCGCACACTCACTCTCTCACACACACACACACACACTCTCTCTCACACACACACTCACTCACAACATACTCACTCACACACACTCACTCACACACACACATACCTCGCTCTCACTCACTCACTCTCACTGACACTCTCACTCACTCACTCACACACTCTCACTGTCTCTCTCACACACACGCACGCACGCACGCACGCTCTCTCTCTCTCTCTCTCTCACACAACACACAACACACTCACTCACTCTCTCTCACACACACACACTCACTCGCTCGCTCGCTCACTCTCGCACACTCGCTCACACACAACGCACTCACACACACTCACAGTCACACGCTCAAAGTCACGCAACTCACAGTCACGCACGCTCCACGCACTCTCACGCACACACTCATACTCACTCACCCTCAGACAACACACACCCGCTCACTCACACACTCGCTCACTCTCACAACACACGTCGCTGATCTCACACACACACTCCACACGCTCGCTCACACATTCTCTTTTCTTTCACACACACACACACTCTCTCTCACAGCACACCACACACAATATCCCACCATACTACTCCACACCCCAAGGCAAGGCAAAGGCAAGGCAAGGCAAGGCAAGGCGCGTCTCTATGTGTGGTCTGTTTGGTGTGTTGTTGTGTGTGTGGGGGGGCTGGGCTGGGTGTGTATGTGTGTATAGGGGGGCCAGGTGTGGTGTTGTGGTGTGGGTTGTGGTGTGTTGCGATGTATTTGTAGGGGGCCAGGTGTGTTGCGTTGTGTTGTGTGTTGTAGGGGGCCAGGTGTGGTGCATTGCGTTGTATGTGTGTGGGACTAGGTGTGTGTGTTGTGTTGTGTGTGTGTAGGGACGGGTTTGGTGTGTGTGTGTTGTGTGTGTGTGTGTGTGTGGGGGGGGGGGGGGGGGGGGGGGTGTGTCGGTGTGGCGGGAGGGTGTGGTGTGTGTGTGTGTGTAGGGGCGGGTGTGGTGTGTGTGTGTTGTGTGTTGTTTGGTGTGTTTAGGGGGGTGGGGTGTGTGTGTGTGTAGCGCGCCGGATGTGGGTGTGGTGTGGTGTGTTGCTGTTTGTGTGTAGGGGGACAGGGTGTGGTGTGTTGCGTTGTGTTGGTAGGGGAGGAAGGTGTGGGTGTGGTGTGTTGAGTTGTGTGTAGGGGGCAGGTGGCGGTTTGTGGTGAGTGTGGTGTGGTGTGTTGTGTGTGTAGGGGGCGGTGTGGTGTGGTGTGTTGCGTTGTGTGGTGTGTAGGGGGCGAGGGTGTGTTTGCGTTGTGTGTGTAGGGAGGAAAAGTTAGGTGTGGTGTGGTGTGGTGTAGGGGAACGGGTGTGGTGGTTGTGTGTGTTGTGTGTGGTGTTGGGGGCCGGGTGTGTGTGTGGTGTGTGTGTAGGGGGAAGGGTGTGGGGTGTGTTGCGTTTTGTTGTGGGGTAGGGGGCAGGGTGTGGTTGTGTTGAGTTGTGTGTGTAGGGGGCCGGGTGTAGTGTGTTGCGTTTGTGTGTGTAGGGGGCCGGGTGTAGTGTGTTTGTGTTGTGGTGTGTGTGTTTAGGGGGCCGGGTGTGGTGTTGTTGAGTTGTGTGTGTAGGGGGCAGGGTGTAGTGTGTTGCGTTGTGTGTGTGTAGGGGGCCGGGTTGTAGTGTGTTGCGTTGGCGTGTGTGTGAGGGGCGGGGTGTGGGTGTGTTGAGTTGTGTGTGTAGGGGCAGGGTGTGGTTGTGGTGTGGTGTGGTGTGTGGTGTGGTGTGGTGTGGTGTGGTGCGTTTGTGTTGTGTGTGTAGGGGGGGATGTGGATGTGTGGTGGTGTGTTGTGTTGTGTGCGTAGGGGGCCGGGTGTGGTGTGGTGTGTTTGTGTGTGTAGGGGGGGGGGTGTTGTGTGTGTGTTTGTGTGTGTACGGGGCCGGGTGTGGATGTGTTGCGTTTGTGTGTGTAGGGGGCCGGGTGTGGTGGTTGATGTGTGTGTGTTAGGCGGGGCGGGTGTGGTGTGTGTTGTAGGGGGGGGGGCGCGTTGCGTTGTGTTTGTTGTGTGTGTGTGTGTGTGCGTGTGTGGTGTGTGGTAGGGGGGTCGGGTGTGTTGTGTTTGTGTGTAGGGGGGGGGGGGGCGGAGGGGTGGGTTTTGTAGTTGTGTGTGTGTGGAGGGGGGCAGGGTGTAGTGTGGTGTGTTGTGTTGCGTTTGGGGGGGGGGGGGGGAGGGTAGGGTGTGTTGTGTTGCGTTTGCGTTTGTGTTGTGTGTGGGGGGGGGGTTGTGTGTTGTGGGGGGAGGGGAACGGGAGCGGGGTCGGGTGTGGTGTTGTGTGTGGGGCGGGGGTCGGATGTGGTGGTGGTGTGTGGGGCGGGGTTGGGTGTGTGTTGTGTGTGTGGGGGGAACGGGTGTGGTGTTGTGTGTGGGGTGGTGGGGGATGGGTGTGGTGGTTTGTTGTGTGTGGGGTTGGAGGGGTGGGTGTTGTGTCGTGTGTGTGTGGGGCGGGCGGCGCGGGTGTGGGTTGTGTGTAGGGGGGGGGCGGGACTGGGCGGGGTGTTGTTGTGTGTGTGTGTGAGGGGGAGGAGAGGGGGATGCGGGTTGTGCTCTCTTCTCTCTCTCTCTCTCTCTCTCTGAAAAAAGAAAAAAAATCAGGAGCTCGCAGATCGACAGAAGAGAAAAAAGGCGGAGAGAAAGAAAGGAGGAAATGACAGTTACAATACCGTTCACAAGAGAAAAAGAGAGGCACGGGGGTAGGGGGGATGGTGCCCAGTATAACCAAAATCAGCGGCAGCAAACTGTACCTGCGACTGCCCTGGCAAGCAGCGCCTTGCCTTGCCTTGCCTTGCCTTGCCTTGCTGCCTTGCCTTGCTGCATTGCCTTGCTGCCTTGCCTTGCTGACTTGCCTTGCACTGTCTCATTCCATCTACGCGTTCATAATTGTCTGCCTGCCTGGAAAAGAGGAGAGGGGGTTAAGGTAATGTTGCTTACAGCCCAGCCGACCACAGAGGGCCATATCAGGGCTGCCGGCGTCCAAATCAACTCGCATGTCATTAAAAGAAAAAAAAAAAATTCACACAAACCTTTTACAAATACACCTAAAAAAAAACAAAACACGGAATTCCGTTAAACATCCGTCTTCCGTAAATCTGAGATATCTGATGAAAAAAATGTCGTGATGTCCCCTAAGAAATTCCAAGATCACATCGGGAGGTAGGGGGAGGGGGGGGGGGGGGGGGGGGGCATCTCTGAACAAGGTTTTCATAGAGTCTGCAGTAAAGTGTTTTATGGTCTCAACATCATGCAAGTTACCCACCCTGCAGAAACAATAGTTCACTTGGGACTGGTGATAGGACCATGACGTGCCCACTGCGACCACGGTACTTCTTCACCTTTTAGAAGATAGAATGAGTCGTAAAAGGAAATAGTCTGTAGGGCAAAGGCACAACACAGTTCTCTTACGGCAGCACCTCAGAGAAAAATGACAAGAAAACGA
>JADBJO010004499.1:0-2500 GCA_016801955.1 Conus betulinus
GCAAAGTAATGGAGATACTTCTGAGGGAACAAATAATGAATCACTTACAACACAATGAGCTACTGTGTAAGGAGCAACATGGGTTCATTCAGGGGAAATCATGTGTGACAAATCTACTGGAAGCTCTCGATGACTGGACCAGACTCATCGACTCCGGCAGCAGCATTGATGTCATATGTATGGACTTCCAAAAAGCCTTCGACACCGTACTGCACCGTCGTCTGCTGAGCAAAGTCGAAGCCCATGGAATAAAAGGTCCAATACTCAGCTGGATAAAGCAACAGCTTCCTTGGTGATCGAAAGCAACGAGTCAGAATCAATGGAACTTTCTCTGAAGAGGCTGCAGTCACAATCGCTATCGCTCAAGGTAGCGTTTTAGGACCAATCCTGTTTGTCACCTACATCAATGATCTGCTGAAACATGTACAAAACACTGTCAAATTATTTGCAGATGACACAAAGTTATATGCTGCAAGCGGTGACCAAGAATCAACTGCATCACTCCAGCAGAACCTAGATAGCCATCAGAAATGGTCGGACGATTGGCTTCCGAGATTCTACCCACAGAAATGCAAAGTGATGAAAATTGGCAAATGGAAATCAGAAACAACATACCATATGAAGTACACAGATGCTGAAACCGGAACCAGCAGAGAAATGCCCCTGGCAGAAATTGAGGTAGAAGTGGATCTCAGTGTTCATGTGGATAACGACCTTAAATTTAAGCAGCACGTTGCCACTAAGTTGATCTCCTCAGTCAGAGATCTCTACCATATTCAGCAAGACTAGAGCGACTTGGCCTGCCCAGCCTGGAGCACGGACGTCTCAGAGGGGATATGACTGACACCTTTAAATACATCCATAGAATCTACAAGACCGAAAAACCTAAGCTTGAAACTCCCGAGGATGTAGGTACAAGAGGAAATGTGATGAAACTGTCCATGCACCACACCCACTGCGATACCAAGAAACATTTCTTCAGTGAACGAATCATCAAAACATGGAACACTCTCCCAGACGAAGTGGTCCTGGCACCTTCTGTAGAAGCTTTCAAGCTGGATGCTTGCTGGAGGAAGAAACCCAACCAGTACAATTGTGTATCTAGCCAATAAGCCATGCATGCAAAGTTATTAGTATACTAGCCGTATAACCCACACGGATCGATGAACAGGACTTCACAGAAGACCACATACATCGTATAGTTCAAGTTGATTAGCGTCACGGACTCCTGGCTGGGAGGTCATAAGCTCGATTTGCATCAGAGGAGCCATTTGTGATTTTCGTGGCCCCACTGGCTCCGACCTAGAGTTGAGTTCGCTGCCGGCTCATTTTGAAAGACTGGGACCACACAGTTGAATTACATCCACAAAATGGATGCTTATTTGAGAGAGTTTCTCAAATTTGGACTGAATATAGTTGTGAAGTAAATCGTTTTATTCAACAACATTTAGAAGGTAAAGGTTAGGTTTCAAGCCATTGACATCACACGCAATGATTTATGGGATTGCCTGCCATGTTGGGGAGCATGAAGTAAGACGGCGAGTGATAAACACTTACTTACTTACTTGATACTTGATGCTGTCGGTGTTTGAGACCCATGGCTACAGGTCAGTTCACCGATCGATGTGTCGTCTCTGTCTACAGCTGCTTGGACTTGCAAGATCTATTGATGGCAGGTCGGGTTATACAGTGCTGGGTGGTTGGACCAGTGGGCGTCAAGTCTGTTTTTAAATGCGTTCATGCTGGGTGGGGACACAACTGATTCTGGTAGGCTGTTCTAAGCCGACACCACTCTTCCAGAAAAGAATGAATTCCAAACTTACAGCGGGGACCTATGCTTAACAAGCTTCCTGCTGTGGCCTCTGGTGTTGCATCTGTCATGCAGCTCGAAGTTGGGCCGGCTTGTGTCGTGTATGCAGTAATGTATTTGTAGAGGTCGATCATGTCTCCCCTGCATCTGCGGTGTTCCAGGCTGGGCAGCTTGAGGATTGACAGGCGTGCTGGGTATGGTTTGTCCTTCAGTTTGCCAATGAGTTTTGTGGCTCAGCATTGAATGTCTTCTGTCTCTCGTTGGAGGGTAAGACACTGTTGCGTTATCGGCTGTCATAGCTCTTCTCACACATACAAGGGTGCAAAACGAGAACATGGATTGCAATTTTTTAGAATTCCGAGGGTGAAATGCCATTGCAGAAAATTAATGGAAGGAGTGACAACACGGAGAAAAAGAGTGTGGACTGCTGCAATCAGGGGTACGAACATAACGTTTGAGCACAGTGGAAAAGGTGCTCGAGTCTGTTCCGAACATTTTCATGGATGTAATTAGAGACCCCTCGATTCTGTATGCAAAATGCATTAAGATTTTAAGTGGATGGAAGGGGCACAGAGTTTAAAAATGCCCAAAATGAATGTGTGTGTGTGTGTGTGTGTGTGTGTGTGTGTGTGTGTGTGTGTGTGTGTGTGTGTGTGTGTGTGTGTGTGTGTGTGTGTGTGTGTTCAAGTC
>JADBJO010004499.1:7500-42500 GCA_016801955.1 Conus betulinus
GTGGATGCCAGTCCCCCTTCATCCCAGCTATTGTTGTTTTTTGTTTATTATGTTTATGAAATTTAAGTCCTTGTTATTTGCTAACCTAAATTTTTAGTTCCTGCAATTGGATTAGAAAGGGTGTAGGGTTTGTGTGGTAAAGCAGGTTTAGTTGGGTTATACAAAATTAAAACATGTTGTTGTTGTTGATGCTGTTTCATCTGTTGAGTAGAGTAATCTGACGGGTACATTGATACAATAACCCTTTTTTTGTTTTTTTCACCCTTGCACAGTTACAGTACTTCGAGCAAGGGATTGGCTGCGAAAGGCAGGAATGCTGGACATTGACAATTTGAGAATACCTGGAAATTCCGAGTCCTACTCTGGACTGGAGAACTTTGGACCATTGGGTTCACAGAGTGGCAACATAGATACAATGAGCGACAGAAACTCTTTAATAAATTCTTCAACCATTGATTTGTCGACAAAGACAGAAAAGGTAAGTGATAAGTCTGCTTTGTATTCATGGACTATCTCTGTTATAACTAACTAAGATACTGTTGTGAACGGCAGTTAGGAGCTGTCCTTTTCACAAGTGTTATGGTGTTATCCCTTCCTAACAGATCTGAAAGACTCGTCTAACTCTGCACATCTTTCTTTTCACAGACTGAAATAGCTGTTGAACTGTATTTAGAATATTTCAGTGCATGGTCACAGACTGATGTTGATTCATTGGTTTTGATTAAAGCTGGAGTTGTGTTTCAGTTTTACTGTGAAGTGCAGTAAATGTTGCCATCCTACAGTAGCTGTGTTTTGATCATGTATGACATATCCTCAGGAATGGGGCCGACAGCAGCATTTGGGGCTTACAGAATCCTGTTAACATTGGTATTGATATATTTACAGGATCTTATGAATGCAAAATCTCAGATTCATCTTCATGGACTCTGAACACATTATTTGGGGTGTTTTTAACATTTCAGAATCGGTGACATCCCCTTCCATTCAGGAGGATGGGCCATGTATATTACATTCTTTTGTATTAAGTCATGGCTCAGGACCTACTTGTTTAATCATGGTGAATATCACAAGCTTGTGATGCCGTGTTTACTGCTGCCATCAATTTTGAAAAATGTTTTGTCTCTTTACCTGGTCTTTAGGTTTAAAGGGCGGATCTCAGATGCCTTTTCTTACTTGAGTTTCCTGAGGATTTCATACAGATTGCGCATTTGATAAATAAGTTGTCTCCATGATACTGTACTCTTCAGAACTCTGTCTTTCATTAAAAGTTGATAGGACTGAGTATTCCTTTTTGGATGTTCATCAGATTGTAAGACTGTGGGCTGGTCCCTGTCAGTTAATGATTTTAATGAAGAATCATGCTTTCATTTTGGGACTCCATGGAACTGCAAAAATTGTAACCTGCGCAGCAGAATGTTCTGTTATATGAAAGGCATGACAAAAGTTGTAGGCCAGAAATAAATCAAATTGATGACTTGGTTATATCCTGTCGTCCTGTAAAGACAGTTGAAACTGGAAGCCAGAACAGAACTTCTAGAGGAAACGCTGATGCTGAAATAATCAATCTTTCATTAACTCTATTTAACAAGATTGTGTTGAGGTTATTTATAGTTTAGTTGGTCCTGTTAAATCATGAACCAGAGTGCATCCTTTAAGTTTTTAGAATCACATTGAAGCTTTAATAACGCTTGTGAGCTCTCATTCTCTTTGCATATCCATTTATATAATTTATTTGTATGAAAGAACTGCAAACCTAGAATCAACTGGCAAAGGCAGTAGACCACATGCACCAATGTAAATGAAATGAATTATGTATTCGGGATTAAAATACTCTGCCTTTGGAATGATGCTGCAGTTAGCAGCATATTCACCTCTGTTCCCAATTTTCGGCTGGAAAAAAAGTATTGAGCATTTATCATAGAGGAAGGACTCTTTCATATCATGGTAAGATTAACTACTCTTAGTTGGTGACAATTGTAACTATGTCAGTGTGTGCCTAAGTTGGTCTTAGTTGATATTAAAACTATTCATAGCTGAATTCTTGAATGAATAACTATCGAGCGAGGTCAGTGGTTTTGATTGAAGAGGTCTTGACGAGTTGAAAAGGGGGGGGGGGGGTGTGTTTTATGACATACGTGATTGTTTTCCACACAGAGAAATGTCTGCTTCAGTACTGTCTAGAATGCACCGTGAAGGCTTCTTTTACAAGGAACAAAATATTCCCATCTTGATAGCTGAAAATGATGCATATAAGGTTCAAGACTTCACAGTTTTGAGACGGTTTTACTAAATTTTCTTTGTATTTACCTAAACCTGTGATACACTTGAACATATTTTCCAACGTATGTTGTTGTTGTACCCTGGCTTAAAGACTCCAGGGATCATCCAAACAGCCGAAGTACTTGAACACTATGGTAAAAATGCATCAGCTGGGGATGAGAACATTCCGTGTGTGACAGTTTTTGATTACCCCGCTACATGGGCAGCCACACTCCGACTTCGGGGGATTTCGGAAACTGATAATGTTATGCTAGGAGCTTGTCACAACTGAAGACAATCCCTGCATAACTATGCTGAGCATAACAACATTTTGATGCAGTCTTGGTATTCTAGCCCATGTCAATTTGTCTGACACAGCCTTAAGCCAAGGCGCTTTCCCAGCACATGAGTTTCAAACCCTTGTTTTTACCCCCCTGCGGTAGTACCATTGTAAGCCCTGATATGTATGTGTGAACCATGCACATTCAAATAGAATTTGTATGTCGCTTTGTCTGGCAGTGAATTAACTTTTCTACTTTACAGTGGAGGAGGCGTAAGAAGAAAAACTAACCATACAAAAAATGGCTGTCAGTCAGCATGTTAAGTCAGCACATATGCATTTAAATGTGAGTAATGGTAACTGTTTTGTTTTGTTTAGGACTTTTTGCTTTTAAAAAAAAATCTTTATAAAAGGCAAGGCAGCTTTTTTTTTTTCACTTTGACACGAGTTTGATAATTTTTTTATGTATATGCAGGGCTCCCATATTCTTTGCAGGTGTTTATATAAATATATATTTTTACTTTCATACATACATATATTTTTTTACTTTCATACTTACCTTTCCCATAAATACTTGATTCCTGTTTGGAACAACTGTATATTAGAAGGATTCTGATAAAAAAAAAAAAAAAAAAAAAAAACAGAAGCAAAATGGGGAGAGCAAAAGCTAACTTCCTCTTAGCTCCCAGCTGCCATTCAGAATGATCACCCTTAATGAGTTCACAACATTGTGCCACATTGCAAGTAGCTAAGTTTTCTCCTTTTTCATGTTGAAGCAAGATGCCTCTTTCAGTTTTACGATTTTTCAGACTTAATTTTCATTTGAGATGGATTTTCACAAACGACTGTTTTATGCTGGCATTCCCCTCAGAGGGTGAAGCTTTTTTGGCTTTGTTGGTGTTCACATCTCCCAAAGTGGCTTCAAAACCTGGTACTTTGATGGCGTCACAAATTTGTTCCATCTGTTGCAAATGGTGCTCTCTCAAACAATTCATATGAGACTGTGCCCTCTGTACGAACTGCTCATTTGTGCCTTGCAGCTTGTGCAATAGGTGATGCAACACAGTGTTTGGTGCCTGATTTTGACATTGGCATCAGTCTGTAATGGTCTGCCAGCTTGGCAAAAAAAGTCTTCTGCCTCTCCCTGCCACACCTACTCTGACATGGTCCCGTGGCCAGTGTCTGTCCCCTTCCTATTCCATGCTTGCCAACCTGGGTGCCTTTTAACGGAAGAGGAGTGGTTAGAGAGTGGTAACCTTGGTGGGTCTTCTGACGGTGTGCCCCACTGATGTTGCATGCTTTTTTAAAGTTGCCACATGGGGGCTATCCAAAGGGGGTACCTGGTGCACAAGGGCAAGCCTTGGTTGGGAGGACTGGCCACTTTCTGACCATCACAATGAAGGTATGCACAGTGAGAATGCCAGAGAATGTGTCTCAGGTGTTGTTGAGGAAGTGTCTCAGGTGTTGTGGAGGAAGAGGACTTCCTGGATGTTGATGATGGCTGTGATGATGATAATGCTGCTCTCATGCTAAAACTGCTATTAACAGTGCTTGATCGACATTCTTCAAACTGCATATTTTGATCCTACTTCTACCCCATCGCAGGGGGTTCTTGTGAAGAAGTTGATTCTGTTTTCAGATTAAGTTGTTTGTACTCCTCCATCATCCAAAATAGTCGCACAGTTTTGAGATGCGTTCAACCAGTCTTGGTTGACTTGTGATATGCCCTTTCCGTTTTCCATTTGTTGAGGCTGTCCCCCCCACCTTGTGACAAGGTTTCTTTCGTGGTCTACCTTCCTACCAGTCTCTATAAACATGCTCTTTCTGACCTTCCAGCTCCTGACCCACAGGTAGGGGCCAGTCTTGGGGCCATGGTTGGAGGCAGTTACTATCTTCCTTTTAAGGTGATTCCTGTGGTGGGTCGCCTTTTATCCTCAGTGGGAGTCTTACCACATCAGAAGACTGGGTACTTTTGGTGGTAGAGGCAAGTCTGAAGATTTACTTTCCAACCCCATCCCCCACCCCACCCGCCCACCCAGCCGTGCACCCATATAATGCCAAGCCCAGTTCTGACCAAAATTTTAACAGACCCCTCCAAGACCACAGTCCTTTTGGAGGAGGTAAATTCACTTCTTCAGAAGGGTTTAATTATGGAGGTACCTTGTCCTATTCCTCAAGGGTTTTCCACCATTGGCTTTCTCTGGTATTCAAGAAAAAAAAAAAAAACGGGAAGTGGAGTTATTGACCTTTTTACTCTCCCAAAATTATCCCAGGAGATGGTAGGCCGGTTACACACTTCCATCATTCCAATTCTCTCTGCATACCCCTAAAACCAACTTTTTGCCTCTCATCAGGGGAAAGTCTGTTTCATCAAGGCCCTCCCTTTGGTCTGTCGGACTCTCTCAGCCCTTTGACATTCAGCAGGGTAATGGACACAGTCATGGCGGATGTCAGGCCAACTCTGTGTTATTGAATTATCTGGACAGCCTTCTCCAGAAGAATCAGAATCCTATGGTTCTTTCCAAGGATCTTTCCATTCTTAAGCAAACTCTTCTCTGGGCTTTTTGTGAATCTGAAAAATCAGTCTTCACCGGGGCATGCACCTGTGTACAGGTTTGGGAACTCTGTATATACAGTTTAAGAATGTGAATGTGTGTGTGTGTGTGTGTGTGTGTGTGTGTGTGTGTGTGTGTGTGAGAGAGAGAGAGAGAGAGAGAGAGTATGCATGTTCGTGTGTGTGTGTGTGTGTGTGTGTGTGTGTGCGTGCGCGCGCATGCATGCATGTGCATGTGCTCACTCTCATGAAAGTGTCCCTTTAGTAGATAATGTTGTGTGGTCTACTGGAATAGAGTTATAATTTGTGAAATGCTCACTTAAGTTTTAGATGTTTTGGAGCACCCTCCTCAAAAGACAGTACTGTTTCCCACAGCATGTACTCAATCCTCTGCCTGTGTGGCGAAGCAGATATTATCAGAAGAAGGACTTAGTTGGTAGTATTCTGCATAATTATATTGGACCAGAAGGGCACCTTGAACATCAACAAAGCAACTTGGAAGAGCTGTGATGCCCGCTTTTATGGGCTGCTTCATGACAGCTTAATGTTGGTCACATTTGCTGTTTCTGGGATTCAAACATGATGAATGGTGGTGTGGCCATGTGTGTGGCAGTCAGGAAGTGGTGGCTGTAGAGTTACACCAGATGTTGGGACATCATAAGCAGAACAGGAGGGCTCGTTCTGTGCCCAAGAATGCGTCATGATGTCCATGTACAGGGACACAGTCTGTGCTACTCCAGTGTTGCTCAGTGACAGGTAGTGAACGCGAGGCAGACATTGAAATGGGAATAGCCAAAGACAAGGGAATAAAAATGGCCTTTTACTGATTGAACAGACAGTTGTAAATTAACTGACGTACATTTTGAAGAATCTAATCTGTCATATTTCAGTAGCTATTCATAGTTGTTCAGGTTGAACTTGTATTGTCATAGTTTCTTAATTGTGTAGATGTTGTTGGGTTTTTTTTTTCACGAGCTCAGTGCTCTTCAACTAGCATGTATTACCATTTCAGAAGGGAGCTCTGGGCCAAGGTAGAAACCCTGGCGGTCAGAAGGGAAGCTTTGGAGGACGCTTCACTCAAAATAGGCTCACTGTATGTTTAAAGGGGAGAGAATGAGGACGTGCAATTTAATGAACTGGGATGACTGTTTTGCGGCATGTGTGCAGTATTCATGGGTTGCTAGAATTTATGTAGAATGCTACCTAAAAATACTATGAAATAGTTGAGTTTCTTGTCATTTTTTGAGAATAATGTGAAGTGTTTTCATGATCTGTCTCGTCGGAAGCAACCGTTAGAGAATAGGGATGGGGACAGGGAATTGAAACATAGACATAGATCTGCCATGTTAACAAGGACAGTCCATTTATAGATAGCAGTGACAGAAACAGTCCATTCAACAAGTAGATCTTCAGCTCTCCTCCTTTTATGAGCACCGTTATGAAACCTAATCTTTTTTTCAGCAGAAAAAAGGCATGCATCAAGACAGTGATGTACAAAGGTTGTACATCTGTACATGTTTTTTGCTGGCAGTAGAATTCAGCAGTTTGGTCTCGTTAGCTTCAGGGTGAAGGCATTTGCTGTGTTGGTTAAAAAAAAAAAAGTGTCATTTGAAAATGCAGTTGATGGCAAACTGCTGGTGGGTCCCAGTCTTGACAATGGTGGCATTAACTGGAAAATAAAAATAAATGCATTGTAACTTGTAATCTATATATCAAGGCTTAAGAAATTTTCTCTCTCTGGTCATCTGGACCTTTGGGTGGTACCACTTGTTCCTGTAATGGTCATTCTAGATTCCCGTAATAGTGGTAGTCCCAGACCTTGCAGTCCAGTGTGTGGTAGTCAATGCCAGGGCCGGAATCCATGTTGAATGATGGCGGACAGTCTATGTGCAAACCGACAGGCTGTGTGTAAGCCGACAGGCTGTGTGTAAGCCGACAGGCTGTGTGTAAGTCAACAGATAATATGCCCATAATGTCACTGCACCTGCTCATGAGAAGTTGTCTGCCTCTGCGTCAGGTGTGTGTTCTACATGGATCCTGGCCCTGGCCTTTGGAAGTCAGTCTACTGAGACATTTAACTGTTGCCGAGTCCCTTCAGTGGACACTCCACAAGGGATGCCAGGGCCTTTATTGATATAAACTGTATGACTGCTTTCTGAAGTATCCGTGGAAGGAATTTTCTCTTTCTTGTGGCTCAGTTTGGCTCTGAAATCTATTTACTTTATGTTGTGCATTGAGTTTCTGTCTTTGTTACCCATTCATCTGTCTTTGTTCTTTCCAATCATTATATATTTTTTTTCTCTTGTAGAATTTGTAGTATGCCAGCATTGTCGTTGTAACCTGGTGATTAGGTTGTGAGAACATATACATTGTCCAGAGTTGGCACTAGCTGTCCATTCTTTTGGTATGTTTGTCTATACAGTCTTTTTTTTTTTTTAAGTACATATTTTTTGCCATTGTACACTGAACAAAAAATTGAAGAGAATGTCTGGCACCTTTTTTGCTTGCTTGTGTGCACACATGTGCATCTCTGTGTGTGTGTGTGTGTGTGTGTGTTTGAAAAAATTTGATGAAAAGTCTTCACGTGTGTTGTCAAGAGTAAGGATCCTAACTTCCAAGAGCTGTGTTATGTTCCGGATGCCAGATTCAATCATGGCAAAAAAAAAAAGTTTCAAATTAAAGTAATGAAAAAGATGATAGATGTTTTCTTCTGAAAGCAGTATATCTGGCAAATGCACCATTGGATCCTGTTACAGTGTTAAATGGTGAATGTGTTTATGTGTGTGGTATTGTTAACACATGAAAATGAAATCGGAATGCATTTGAAAGAGAAATGGGAAAGAACCCCATTTTGATATGTCTTATTCTTTTTAATAGACTGTGATCAAAACTGAAGCAAGGTATCAGAGTGAAAAAAAAAATGTCTCTTGAGCTGATCATGCCAGTATGGTTTAATATCAAATTGTGTTGTTCATCTAGTGAGAAAATGATTAAAGAACATTTTCATGTACTAGAATGGATCTCAGATAAAAGTATGAATGTTGCACATTCTTACTGGTTATCTGCATCCAAATGTTTTATGTTTCAGAAGGCCATAGGACTGGTAATCCGGGGGAAAACGTCAGAGACAGTTTACAGAGGTATGTATTTTAACTGCAAAGTGTTTTTTGGGGGGTGGGGGAGGGGGGGGGGGGGGGGGGGGGGTTGGGGGTTTAAACACCTATCTGCCAAGTTGTTGTTATGTTGTTTATTTACTAATCAACTGATTGTCAAATAAGAGAGAGTTGCTTGGAGCCCAGCTGACCGCAAAGGGCCAGAACCCATGAAACTTGCATTCTGCTTAAAAGAAACAGATCACTAAAAATTAGCTGGTCCAAACTGCACCACAACTGGTCCAAATTTGCGTAAAAAATCTTCCTGTGGGTGTGGTTTAATATGCATGTGTCTTTGGTGTCACTGATGTTTTAACTGTTCAGTCAGTCACTTGCTTTCTGAAGATCACAGTGGAACATTGAAACAGACTGAGCTCATCTTGATCACATAGGTCATTTAAGTTAAGTTCTGTTTGAAGCATATTCATATAGTGAACCATAGTGTCTTGTCAGTGAGTGGTGCATAGGGTACTAAACTGAACACTTTGTTAAGTGTATGGTCATCTATCACTGTGACTTACTGTTTTTGTCAGTCACAGTTGATACGAAGGGGGGGGGGGGGGGGGGGGGGGGGGGGGGAATGAAGGGGAGTGTAAATGTAAATGGTACCATAAAGCTACTGACTTAAAGTACTATGCCTTCACACTGACCCTATCCCAAGTAATCTGTACGGAAGAAAAAAAATGTAGAAACACACTTGAACAGTAGAGTGAGAGTTTAAAGGTTTATTTACTGAAACTCTTATTTCATATCATAAAGTGATCTTTTGTTTAAAAAAATGTTATTTAATGCACCATTGTTCTGGTTTATCGTGGAACAGTTCAATGAGTTTTTGGGTTCTTCTCTTGATATATTGTGAGTGAAATAGCTTTATTCTTGTTGGTCGCCAGTTACACAGGTCTTGGACAAGTGGTCAAAAATTTGAATAAGGCCGTACAGTAATTCTGTGGAGGTCACTAGTAACAAAAATATATTGTTTATTGTCTTGTTCAGTCAGATGTTTGTTCACCTGTGTGTTGCAATATTAATGAAAATTTTGAGTGAACTGTTTTTGTTTCTTTTTTTAAGTGGATGTTTACGCAGATCTAATGTTGTCATTATTTTCGTCCAGATGATGCGTCAGATGAACCAGGGTCTGTTCAACCAGCTGTTGAAGAGGATTCTGTGAACATTGAAGACTGCAGTGATGAGTATGATTACACGTGATTATCATTTCACTTTCACTAACAATTAAGTGTTGAAAAAAAAAACCACTGTAACATCATCGGGTTTATGAGATTATTTTTTTTTAAATTATTGTTATATCATGTTGGAAAAAATAATGATTAAAAGATTTTGTTGTTGTTGTGGGAAATTGGAAGAAGCTTATTGTGCTGTTGATGTTGTCACTTGGCAGTGTTTTCTGCTGAAAGTTTTTTTTTTTTTTTTAGCAAAAATAGTCCGGAGTGTGTGGGGTGGAAACTAAAGTCACTGTGATACCAGGTTTGAAGCCATTTCAGAATAAGCATGTCGAGTCAGATCACGCATACTAAAAGGTTGCTGGAAAGCCATGTCAGAAAGTTGCAGCATATGCTCGCCTGGTGCGTGGAATAAATCTTAAGGTTCAGCAGTCAACTTTCAAGGCTTTGTTTTCTTACGCTCTGCATCTCATGTTTCTTCAGCAGGTCTCCTTATTCAGATTTTTTAAGGAGGAGGCCCTTTTTTTCCCCTAAATTAAAGCGGGTGAAGTCACATGACAATATCACTATTCATTGGTTCATGCTGGCAATTTGTAGAAAATTTGTTCTGTGGCAGAAAATCACTTTTTTTTTCTTTCTTTCTTTTTTATTGCAGGATGGATTCAGGTTCAGAGGATGAGGATTTTGCCAGTAGCCCACTGACTAAAAGCCTACTGGGACAAGTGCCTTATTTGCCTGAAGTAAGATCTGTTTGGCTTTTCTGCTCTTGTACAGTTTGCATTTGCTGTTGTTTTCATTCAGTGCATCTCCTGGCATGCCAGGCCTGTGCTTTTTGGTTGGTTCCCCCTGCATGTGTTTGTGTGTGTGTGTGTGTGCCTGTACATATGTGTGTTTTAAAGTAAAATAAATAAATAAATAAAAGATGAAATAAAACACAGTTGATAGCTTTTGTTGACATACTCTGGAAGGGTGGTAATCTCAATGTAGTCAAATAGAAAACGGCTGAAGTGCTTTCTTCAGTATAATAAAGCTTCTAGAGACATTCAGGTAATTGTACTCCGCTCAGCAAGGAAAACCTAAGATCTGTAAACTTAAACTTCAAATGTAATTCTTAAAGACTAACAAAACTGTAATGTTTTTAGACTTACTACCAGGTGTGGAAAAAAAACCCAAGGATCTAAGGGAAGAAAGTGTGGAAATGCTGTTCCTTCAAGACTTTCACATGCATGTCTGAACTAAACCTTACCAAACCAACAAAGAGACAATTTGCCCATTTCACTTCACATGCTTTACATGTGATGCATGGAGTGAAGGAGGGGTGGGGATGGCCAGTGGAGGGGTAGAGGAGGGGAGAACTGTGTGCATCTCACTTTCAGA
The DNA here is from genome assembly GCA_016801955.1 of Conus betulinus. Lineage (NCBI taxonomy): Eukaryota > Metazoa > Mollusca > Gastropoda > Neogastropoda > Conidae > Conus > Conus betulinus. The sequence goes on from JADBJO010004499.1 coordinate 18,301, forward strand.
TTTCCTGAGAGCTGAACATTCCTGTGTAAATGTGCCATGAGGGCTGGAACAGCTCAGTTGGTAGAACACTGGACTCGTTACCTTGCTGATCCTCGGGTTATGGGTTCGAATATCCTCCGGGCTGTTTTGGTAGTCGGATTTTTGCCCTCAAGTTAACATTTGTTCTGACTCCATTCCCTAAAAGTCCTTCGAATAAGACTGTAAACCGAGGTTCCATGTGTGAATGCACACATATCTAGCACACACGAAAGTCCTAGCACCAACTTTCAGAAAAGAAGGCCACTCTGCATGAAAAATCAAAAGAATGAAGAAAACTTGAGTGAATATTGACTGAATGACATGGGACATGACTGAATGAAGCGCTGGCAGGCAGCTCTTCAGTTGGGTGTGCCCAGGTAGGCAGCCTATGCTGATGAACAAGAGAGTGGATTGTAAAGCACTTGGAGCTTGGCATTTAGCTGAGGATAGCTGTAGAAGTACTCTTAATAATAATAGTAATGATACATGGTGACTCACTTACTGCCCATAGAGCAGCTGTTTGTCTATGGTTTTGTGCCTGTTTTGACTCAGGCTTGTTCCAGATGTCTGTCTTCAAGTTATTTTGGTGTCAAGTCTAAACTTTGTTCGATCTGATGCATGACAGGTTTCACAGCATTCAGTCTTGAAGACAGCTCAGGATTTGAGGACTTTGCGAATTCCTCAAATTTGATTCTTCTATAGGTATTTTGTGTTACGAGAATCGTTCGTGTATGTAAAGCATAGTAAACATAATATGAATGCTTTGGGGTTAATTTTGGACTTTGTAGAATGCATTGTGATTTTCTGGCTGTCAGAAATGTAGATGGACATGATTTCCTTTGGTGTTACAAACTCAAGAGTTCTAGAAGTAAATGTTGAAGAGAGAAAAAAAAAAACAACAGTTTTCATCTCAAATGGCATATGAGTTGTTTATTCATTTAAACAGTGTGTGCTGTAAATGCACTGATGCAGAAAGTGCTTCACAAGGTAATGAAAGAGCAGTGTGTGGCGTGTTTTCTCACCAGGTTCGTCTCTGAACCTGGTTTCACATAGGCCTTACCCATTACTAGCCTCCAAGCCATGATTTCTTCACAGTGCACAAGAACTATGAGATTGAGGCTTGTTCTAGATCTTAACACATAATGACCAAAATGAATATCAGAACATTTTTTTATAAACTAATCCAGCAAGTCTGTTTTAACCCTCTTGTACTCGGTTTCTCTGACTGCAAACTTCCCCTAGATTTCGGATTTTTCTACTGGTTTCAGCCTAAAAATGGGTATGTGTGATTATTAACTTATAGGGAATGTATGTGAACCTGTAGGAGAAAAGAAAATGGCAGACAGTTTCATAAGAGCAGCATGCACTTCACTTTGAACTATATTTCGTCTGTCCTAGAAATACAGGTCGTGTCACTGTCACCAAATTGTCACCAGACACGTGACGTTTTATGATGACAATAAAGTTTACAGCATGCAAGCATGCGCAATCACCATGCTGATGCAAGTTGTTAGTGTAAGATGAAATCTGAGGCCTGCCTGACGCAATCCATCTGCTACCTGGCAGTACAGGTCTCACTGGTTGTCCCACCAATGTCATACAAAACTTGTCACATGTCACACACAGTACTACAAAAGAGGGTCAGGTGCGCCCTTTGCAGCTTGTTTTTGTCTTGCATACCTGTTTGTATCATCGGCAGCAGTCTTAAAAAACACAGAGGAACAAACAAAACGAAAAAATCAAGTGGTGTAGCAGTGTCAGGTAACGAGTGAGCCGGCCCAGTGGGTTCCTGAAACTGATGCACCCCTGCCGTGCCATGTGTCGCGAGCCGCCATTTTGTCTGAAGCGCTGCGTGGAACATTGTATTCCCGGTCGCTTTTGCACTTCACTGTCTTCTTCAACAGCTCTACCTACTTCTATATCACCTTCATTCTCCATCTTTCTTTCAAACGTCTCTACTTCTACAATAATTTGATCTAACTCCTCTTGCGAGTAGTCGATCATCTCTTCATCGTTTGTAGCAGATGAGAAAGCCGCCATTGTGAAAGTCGGTCAGTTTCCATTCACAAAGTTACTCGCTGCGTTCTGTGCCTTTTCTCAATGAACACACACGGTACCCATCACCCAAAAATAGTGCCAACACATGATTGGGCCATGCCTGAGTCTTCCTAGTTACTGTCTGTGACTGTGTGTGTCTACACACGTGATCACTGCGTGATGGAAAATTCCCGCGGAGAGGTCCCGGTAACTCCCGGTACGGGAAGAACAGGCGCCCGACGTTAAGTCCCGGATTGTCCCGTTGCGAATATAAGAGGGTTAAACATTTTTCCTGCTTCCTCATCTTGCAAATAGTCTAAATCATCATGATCTCCATTTTACTTCCGTCCATCTCTGACAATCCAAAATTGATGTTAGAAAAGCCCAAATTTGCATGTTTTTTTGGGCACATTTTTCATAGCCGTCCACTTATTCAGACATAGAATATGTGCATGCCTTGCACATTCAGCATTTGGTTTTTGATTTGTTTTGCTGCTTAGCATTCACAGACTTTGATTTTTCTTGACATGGACAGGGGAAGATAGTGTGCAGTGTTGCTGATTCCGGTCACTAGCGTTGGAGACCGACAAAATGAGATGTTGATGAGAGGTGAACTGTGAAAACTACTTGTACCAGTTTCTGATGTAACGGCTTTCAAAGGTGTAATTATGTTTTACTTTGTTTTAGGTCACTTAGGGCAAATCTATGACATATTGGCGGCAAAAAAAAAGTGTTTGTTTGATTGCAGCTTTAATGTCTCTTCGCTTGCTTGATTCACAGTAAATTGTATACTCGAAAAAATCAAGCAAACTATATATGGTGAGCCATTTGTATGGTTTGTAATACTGATCATTGTTATTGTTGAAACGTTTCTCATACATTTACAGGCCTCTCCTGTTTGGGTTAACATTGGGTGTGTAGGTGATGGTTGTTGGTGATATTCACTGTTTTGCCAAGTTTGATTGTTCTAATGCTTGTAATTATATACAATATCGGAACTGTAAAGATAACAGTTGATGCAGATGTGCACATACACAGACACAGACACAGACACTCACAAACACACGTACACACAAACACACCAAAAGCAGGGTGTTTACAGTTAAAAGGTTTTGTTTTACTGAAGCGGAAAAAAGTGTGATTTGACAGAAGACAAAAGTAAAATACCCCCACCCCCACCCCCCCCCTGAAAAAAAAAAGTCATAAACCAACAGATAATCAATGTTGTATATTTTTCATACACAACAGATTTCAGTTCTACTTGTACATCCTGTTTCTTAGACTTCACTCCATTTGGAAACTGGCAGTTTGACACCTCCATCATTGTTGCTACAAAATGGGGGGAAAACTTTTCATATTACCTGTTTGATGTGAGAAGAGTTTGAACTTGGTCAGGAAAAGGTCTAGAAGAAGTTTATGTTGGTCAGTCGGTATGAACCTTGAAGTATGAGAAAGACGAACTTTTGAGTAAGCATTACATAACATGCACGTGTGAGTAGAGCTGTGTGTCTCACCATCTGATGTTACTTTTTCTTTCTGAAGTCATCTTTGTAATTATTTTCTCTCTTAGTCTCCACAAATGCAGACTTTGGCCCCCTTGCTGTCAACGCATTTGAAAACAACGCATCCTCCACTCTTTCATCGGCGAAGTGAGTTTGTTGTATGTATTTTGTGTTTTTTAGTTTGTTTGGGTATGTCTGCAGTATGATGGTTGTGTATGTCCTCAGTGATTTTTTTGTGGCTTGGTGATGGAAGATTTGGTGTCTGTTTATTTCATAGGTGTTTTTTTGTTCTTGCCTGGTCATATCCATTGTGAATATGGTTGACTAAAAAGACAAAGTGTTGTGAGTAGCACTAAGGGCTGGGAGGTTATACGTTTAATACTCATCAGAGGTATTTATTTGCAGGATTTTTTTTTTAGTTTAATTTGGCTCTTACTTGGAACTGAGTGAGCCCAGACGGGAAGACTTGACTAGACAGTTGAGTTTGATCCACTTGACCTTTTCACAACAGCTTGCTTTTGATCTGACATATATTTAAACACAAAATTGTATTTTCTTGATTGCCCAATAATATTACAAAGGTTGCTTAAAAAAAATGCAAACCCAAATCACACCAAATTTTGGATAAAAAATTTTGTTAGTGAAAGTGGTTTTTGTTTATAGTGTGTGAATGTAATTAACATTTATCACTGACAGCTGTGAACTCAGGCTTTCAGTTGGAAAATCTGAAAGTATTCATTTACTGGCACAGGCTTCTAGGACACTTAACACATTTCACATGTCAGTTTGAACCAGTTTCAAACTCACTTGTACACTTTGCATGTTTTTTATGAGCATACCACATCTCTTAAACTACCCTCTTGGATGTTACATTGTCCACAGTCATGGATTGTCTGTCCTCTTTCACTGTCACACATGTCACATTCATGAGAAGGTGGGAGAAGGGGGAGGGGGAGCCTGGTTTGGTTTGAGTTGTAGCATATTGTAGACAGCCTCACCAGGCATTTCTGCGTTGTTGCAGGTTTATTTACCCTTGAGTTTTGATGTTACATCTCAGCTGCCTCCTTCCTAATTATCAGTTCTGGTAAATTCATTACTCTGCAGATTGGCTTGCACGAACTTTGATGTACATGAGTACAGAACAGCAACAGGTCTAAATCATGACACAGCCACCAGAAAGAGCTGTTTATTTGCAACATATGATTAAGACAAAATGTTTTTATCAGATTTGGAATAGCATGACAGTCCTCATCTCCTTGGTCTACACTTTTTTTCCATTTCTTGGACATGCAAGTGGTCTGAATGTGTACCATAAACGGAAACATCACACAGTTGCCTCTTTTTTGTTTAATCTCGTCTTTGTTTTTATTTAAAAAAACCAACTTTGTATATGATAATTTAGTGCGTGTGTGTGTGTGTGTGTGTGTGTGTGTGTGTGTGTGTGTGTGTGTGTGTGTGTGTGTGTGTGTGTGTGTGTGTGTGAATGGGTATGTGCGTGTGTGTGTGGTTTTCAACAGACATTCTGGGAGAAAAGTGCACGAGTCTACTGAAACGGATGAAAGAGAGTGCCTGGATATCTAAGCGGTGAGATCTTTTTCTTCTGTGCTTTTGAACTGTATTTCTTTGAGTGAAAAAATCAAGTGTGTGGATAGTTTTAAAGAAAAGAAAGCTTTCTAAGAGGAAACTTGCAAGTGCAGATACGCCATAAATAATGAATAGGATTTTATTATTTGTGAAGTTTGTAAGTCTAAAGAACAAAATACAGCTCAGTATACAAAACAGATCAGTTGTCCTACGAATGCAAGTTGAGAGAGAGAGAGAGAGTGCAAAATTGTGCATTTGAGATTTTGTTTGTATTAGAAAGTTTGTTTTTTTTTTTTCTCTGTTTCAGTGGTCTGTCTGTTGTCTTTATAATTTTGATTTTAATCATATTGTAGAAAGCTGAGTTTTCCCTTTTGTTGTATAGGACAGCAGTAATGTTGAAAGCAGTCTGTCTCTGTCTACTTTTCTATCTATCTGTCTGTTTTTCATGGAATGAATGAATGATATTTAAGTTTTAAATGTCTTGGATGTGAAGTCAGGCAGATAGTTTTGGCAGTGTGTTTTTACTACTGAAAACTCTTTATCTTCCATCCCCTGTTGGCTGCTGTGGTCAGGGATATGTTTATTTCGATCCTTTGAATTTCAACACAAACATCATTACAAGCTGATGATGCATTTGCAGGTCACCGCCACAGGCCAGTGGAAATTCACAAGATCGCTGTGGTAAGTAACATTTCTCAAACTGTTTTTCTTACAGATTTGTTTTACTTCATCCTTTTTTTTTATCAGACTGTATGTATGTAACTCGGTGTGTGGAGGCCATTAAAAAATGTAAGTCCTGACAAGCTTGGCTGGTTTACCCAGATAATGGATGGAAGGAGTGGAGAAGGTTTATGCAGGCTGGATGGTACTGCTGCTTAGAGTAACATAGAATGTTATTTGTTGAAACCAATGCTTCCTGGTACAAGATTTTGGAACATGCACATTTTTGTTTGATTTCTTTTTTAGACTATGAAAGCTATATTCCCAGTCAGTGCATCTCTTAAACTACCTCTTGGATGTTACATTGTCCACAGTCATGGATTGTCTGTCCTCTTTCACAGTGTCACACATGTCACATTCATGAGAAGGTGAGAGAAGGGGGGAGGGGGAGCCTGGTTTGGTTTGAGTTGTAGCATATTGTAGACAGCCTCACCAGGCATTTCTGTGTTGTTGCAGGTTTATTTACCCTTGAGTTTTGATGTTACCTCTCAGCTGCCTCCTTCCTAATTATCAGTTCTGGTAAATTCATTACTCTGCAGATTGGCTTGCACGAACTTTGATGTACATGAGTACAGAACAGCAACAGGTCTAAATCATGACAGCCACCAGAAAAAGCTGTTTATTTGCAACATATGATCAAGACAAAATGTTTTTATCAGATTTGGAATAGCATGACAGTCCTCATCTCCTTGGTCTACACTTTTTTTCCATTTCTTGGACATGCAAGTGGTTTGAATGTGTACTAACAAACGGAAACATCACAGAGTTGTCTCTTTTTTGTTTTAATCTTGTCTTTGTTTTATATTATTATTATTTCTTTTCTCCCTTTAAAAAAACAACTGTGTATATGATAATTTTAGTGCGCGTGTGTGTGTGTGTGTGTGTGTGTGTGTGTGTGTGTGTGTGTGTGAATGGGTATGTGTGTGTGTGTGTGGTTTTCAAACAGACATCCTGGGAGAAAAGTGCACGAGTCTACTGAAACAGATGAAAGAGAGTGCCTGGATATCTAAGTGGTGAGATATTTTTCTTCTGTGCTTTTGAACTGTATTTTCTTTGAGTGAAGAAAATCAAGTGTGTGGATAGTTTTAAAGAAAAGAAAGCTTTCTAAGAGGAAACTTGCAAATGCAGATACGCCATAAATAATGAATAGGATTTTATCATTTTGTGAAGTTCCTGATGTAAGTCTAAAGAACAAAATAGCTCAGTATTACAAAACAGATCAGTTGTCCTACGAATGCAAGTTGAGAGAGAGAGAGAGAGAGAGAGAGAGGGTGCAAAATTGTGCATTTGAGATTTTGTTTGTATTAGAAAGTTTTTTTTTTTTTTTTCTCTGTTTCAGTGGTCTGTCTGTTGTCTTTATAATTTTGATTTTAATCATATTGTAGAAAGCTGAGTTTTCCCTTTTGTTGTAAAGGACAGCAGTAATGTTGAAAGCAGTCTGTCTCTGTCTACTTGTCTATCTATCTGTCTGTTTTTCATGAATGAATGAATGAATGTTTTGCTTTAAGTTTTAAATGTCTTGGATGTGAAGTCAGGCAGATAGTTTTGGCAGTGTATTTTTACTGAAAACTCTTTATCTTCCATCCCCTGTTGGCTGCTGTGGTCAGTGGATATGTTTATTTCGATCCTTTGAATTTCAACACAAACATTATTACAAGCTGATGATGCATTTGCAGGTCACCGCCACAGGCCAGTGGATATTCACAGATCGTGGATCGCTGTGGTAAGTATTATTTCTCTCAAACTGTTTTTCTTACAGATTTTGTTCTTCATTTTTTTTTTTTTTATCAGACTGTATGTATATAACTCGGTGTGTGGAGGCAATTAAAAAATGTAAGTCCTTACAAGCTTGGCTGGTTTACCCAGATAATGGATGGAAGAAGTGGAGAAGGTTTATGCAGGCTGGATGATACTGCTGGTTAAAGTCAACATAGAATGTTATTTGTTGAAACCAAAGCTTCCTGGTACAAGATTTTGGGACATGCACATTTTTGTTTGGTTTCTTTTTTAGACTATGAAAGCTATATTCCCAGTCAGTGGATCAAAAATGTCTCGCAACAAATCACAAAGAATATGCCATCTCAAGGCTTGCAAGTTTTTGTCTCTTAACCCAATTTATGGCTATCTCTGACACATTTTGAGGTTTACAAGAAAGAAAAAATCATACTTACACTGCCTGAAAAGTGCACATATGCATTTCACACATATACGGAGAAAAGAGAGAAAATCTAGCAGAGAAAGCCTTATTTTTTTCCTTTATTTCTGCTTGAAAAGAGCTTGGAGATTCCCATTTTAAAGACGAGAATCTTGGTCTGCTTTACTGTTCCCTTAAAATGTTTGTTTTCTGAGTTAAGATTCATTTAACTGCCAGGCAGCAAGAGTCACATGAGCATGTTCAAGTTGGTAAACAATGTCCCATTCTCATCAGAAAATGGAAATGATGCTTTTAAGTAAAATAGTCCTGAGACAGCGCAAGAAATTGAAGCTGAGACAGCGCAACGAAGCTGAACAACGCAAAAAACTGAAGCTGAGACAGCGCAAGAAATTGAATACAGACATGTACTTCTGGGTAAATACAGTTATGAAATATGGCAACAGAACCTTTTAATTCCCCCCCCCCCCCCCCCCCCAGAAATTTTAGAAGGTGTCTTGTGTAGTTTATACCAATCACAATTATCAAACAGAAGCAGCTGGAGGCATACTACCATTGAAAGAAAAAAGAAAGATGTGTGTAATAAAAAGAAGAAAAGTCATTGGTTCTTGGATGTGTTTTTTTTTTTTTCCAAGATGAACTGTTTTACGCTGTGGTCAGTTAGCAACACTCTTTGAGAGAAGAAATATGAAAGCCTTGTAGCCCTGATAGGATCTCAGGGGTTGACAGGACTGCAGACAGTCTGTCTTCATTTGAAGACCATTTATTTCATTATCTTTTTTGAAGGCAGTTGCGCTTTAAGTGAATGAATCTGTTTGGAGGATCAAGGATTTTTCTCTGTGTTAGTAGGCCGGCAGTGTAATACATTCCCCAAAATATGGACGTATCAAGGATACCATATTAGAATCATTTGGAAATTTTTTTTTCCGTTTAAGAACATCAAACATAACTGGCTCAGGTGGCACTGTCCTAATCAATCCACAGTCATAGAAAGGATTTTTTTTTTTCTTTCTTTTTTCATTGACTTTTTTCAGCAGCAGTTTGTATGGAATGCTTATTCTATGTGGACTTTAAACAGGAAATGAAATACAGATCTAGTACCCACATCATTTCTTATTTGCATGCTGGGAATGGCAGTGCAGACAGAGGAAGCATTCTAAATCTCTGTCAGTTGATTATGAAACAAATACTCTAGAAAATGGGCCTCGGTGGTTAGATGTACACATAGGAAGTGAACCCACTTGGCCAGTCAGTAAGTTTGGTCAGTAAGTCTATTATCAGTTTTTACTCCAGATATTGTCTGCATCAACAGTTATTCTTAAAATGAAATTGTTTCTTCATGTTTGAAACATTTGTTTCATTAAAATTCTTAAAGTGGGAACATATGTTTGCTTCTTAATGTTTGAACATCGTGAAAATGAAATTGTGTAACTCCAGTAAAATACATGTTCATAGTTTTATTACACGTAGCATTAAAAATGAGATGATAGAAAAAAGCAGTATAGCGAAGATGTCATAGAAGATCAAAGTCATGGCCATATCCAGCTCAAAGAATTGAAGTTTTTCCCAGTGAAAGGGATAATGATTGTGACTACTTTCAAATTTACCCCCCACCCCCTCTCCTGACACCAGCCAGTCAGCAAGAATAGAGGGAGAATGTCTTGTCTTCCAGAGTTCTTAAAAATTCACCCCCCCCCCCCCCCCCTCCCCCCACCTTTTTTTTTTTCCTGATGATGGAAGACAGAAGGACCTGTAGTCAATGGTTACAGCATTTGCAAAGGTGCTAATGTTTGTGCTGTGGGATTTTTTTTTTTTTTTTTTTCTTTAACTTAAAAAGCATCACTGTGTGCCTTACAAGAAAAGTATACGTGATTCAGACTACAGAAGTTTACAGGAGGAGGGAAGAGGATTGGTCTGCACTTTCCCTAGTGCACCGCCCCAGATGCAGTGAACCACGACAGTTCACTGCCCTTATGGCTGATAGGCTTTGGAACTTTAACCTTTATTGTAATACATTTTTAGAAATGCAAACAAATTTTTTTATTCTGTTCGAAATTACTGCAACACTTGTGTTCTGAATATATATTCTCATATTTAGCTTCATTTCTTTGAAAGATTTTCCCTTTTAGAAATTTGGTTTGGAGCTGTCATTTAATTTTAGTATGCTTGTGTTTATGTTAAAGCATTGTTGTGTGTGAATATTTATTTCCTTTTTTTTTTTTTTTTTATTTTTGCAGGTGCCTTGGATTTGAGATTACACCGCAGAGCTGACGACAGCAGCACAGGTAATATATTCGTCATCCCTTAGCTCTGCCCCCGGTGCCAACATCAGATAGAGAGTAGTGAAGACAGTGTGGTCCTCCATTGGTCCGGAAACCATTGTTTTCCACACACGTGACTCCTGTGAATTCTCCCCAGTGCCCTTCCTCTGTCAGAGTTACAGAGCCTTCGCAGCCAAGCTTTCTTGCTTCATATGGATCTAACAAGTCACAACGAGGAACAGTGTTTGAAAGGAGAAATGATGAACTTGGGATTAAATCTGATCTTGAACAAAAATCTGAAGAATCTGGTATTTTTTATCAAGCGATCAGATTGTTACAACTCAGACGGTCAAGAGGTTGAACACAGTGAGGTGCCTGAAGAATTCATGGCTCATTCGCCAACCTATGTTCCAGGTAAGAATCCTACCTTTGTTGGTCTTTCTCCAAATGTACTAACAAATGAATAAGATGCACAAAATCAGTGCAGAAGGTAGGATGCCTTGTGATACTAAACTGCAGAAAGAAAATGGCAGATCAGATGAAGGCTGCAGCCCAAATGGGGAGAATCTCAGAAAATGCATTGACTCTGAAGTGATGGGTAGCTCATGTACATCAGGTGCTGATAAAAAATAAAAAGAATTTGCTGTAGGACCTTCACCAGACATGCCAACAATTTGAATAAGACATGCAGTGTTAGGGCTGATGATGGGATGTCTGTTGACATCAACGTGCACAGAGAAAATAGTGTACCAGATGAAGAAGGCTTCAGTTGAGATTTGGAAATGTTGATTAGTATCCTTGCAGTTAGTCTACACTTCTTTTGCACAAGTGTTTATGAAAATATAAGATTCCTCATATTGATGCAGTAAATGAGGGTTGTGCTAATACAACTGGTAAGAGAAACATTGATGGCATAATGCATAACTTTTGGTCAAGGTGGCTACAATTTGGGTGAAATTGGGTCCTAGAATTTGGTTACAAAGCATATGAATAAGGGCTTGGCACCTGTACTTAATCTGTCTTGTTGGCTGTGTTGCTAATCAGTCATGCTTTGTTTTTGATAATAGCTAAAGTCAGAAGTAAGAATTTAGAATGTATTGTAACATGCCAAAGACTCAGGACTTAAAGTACACCTTCTTGTGCAGTGTGTCGGATTAGTCATGTACAGTTTGTAAGAATAACAAAGTTCAAAATAATGGTCAAGAGTGTATTGTAATATTAACGATACCCGATAAAGATCATCACTCTCTCTTTGTTTTCTTCAGGCATTTTTATTGTAATTTTGATTGTTTTTCTACTGCAAGTTGATTGCCATGGTGCACGACAGCTAAGAATAAAGCAAGGATGGATGTAGACAGCCCTTTGAAATGTAAAAAAAAATGTTGCATCTGTTATGGCTGATTGTGATGCCTATATGTGGCATGATGCTCCCTGTCCCCTGCTTTTTGGCCTGCACAGAGCTAAAGTGTTAAAAAGTGAAATGTCTTATATTTCCACTGTAAGTTCCAAAGCTACAATTCTTGTAGGAGTGAAACAGTTAATACCTTCCATAAGTAAGAGAGTCCCATGGGAAAGAAAGAACACTGACCGAGAAGTTTTTGTTATGCAGCATTCCTCTGTGTCTGCTATTCAATATGTCTTGCTTGTCCTTCATGCTGTGTCAGTGAAAACTTGGTTATTTAGCAAACTAGATCATGGATGCTGTAAATGAAAAAGAAATATGTGTTTGTTCCAGTAAGTAAATTTAAGTACAAGTGAGCCTGAAGGAGCAGCATTCTGTCTGCACACAGAACCTGATGGCTTGCACACCATATTTCTCTGTAGTTTTAGTGAATTATAGGCTTTGATCTTTCTTTCTGTAGCCACCAGTGGAGAGCACTTGTTTGACATACTGAAATTAGCCACAAGCATTGGATGCAAGGCCATCTACTTAAAGCCATCCTACAATTCTGCTGCTAAAAGTTACTTTCCTGTTTAGACAAATGTCTTATTCCCATTTGGTGTGGAAAATTGCCATGTTATCAGGATCCACACTACCACCGCCACCAAACAAACAAACAAAAAAAAAAAAAAAAAAAAAAAAAAGAGATAAGGGAGCTAACTTCACCTCATTTCCAGATTAGCCAGCAAGAGTGATCACTCTTGATTGATAACATTGTACCGTTGATAAGTTCAGTTTTCACTGCCTTTCTTGACTAAGCAGGGAGGTGGGAAGGTGTCCTCGTGTTTTGGTAGGTAAGTAGGTGAAGCTACTTTTACATAAACGTAAACAAATGCCTGAAAAAAAAAAAAATGGTTGTGGGAGAACACTCGCTAAGAAGAGATGACATTGATCCACATGAGGATGTCCCTGTACAGTTCCCAAACTAAAAAGTTAGCACCAGAGGTGTAAAGGCCTTAAAGAATAGTCTCTTCAATGGTATGGAGGCAAAAGGTCTAGCCCATGCTCTCCTTCAAAGGCTAAAGAAGTGAACAAATAAAACGAAAAGAAGAATCTGGGGAAAAGAAAATCAGTAAAATGAGAACTTGCAGTGCTACTCAATAAAGACTTGAGCACTTAAAAGCATTAAAGGAAAAACCAGTCGCTCAGTGATCAAAGGCAACTTCAAAAAGAATGGGAAAAAGTGTGTCATGTCACCATTATAGCAGCTAAACAGATTCACAAATGGACAGATGGATGGGTTTTGAAATCAAATGGAGACGCAGGGTTTGGAGTAAACATAAATGGAACATACACACACACACAAGAGAGTCTCTCTCTCTCTCTCTCTCTCTCTCTCTCTCTCTCTCTCTCTCTCTTGCACACATGTAAACATATAAAAAAACAAAACCCAACCAGTGTATTTATTAACACAAACTGTGTGCTTCATTCCTTTGCCAAAGGTGGAATGGACGTCCCACTTGCCATGAATAAGATGCAGCACCAGAGGCCATTGAAGGCATCAACCGCAGGGAGCTATCCAGATGGTTGTCTTGGATACATTGTGGATCCATGTCTCCTGCATGATCAACTTAATCAGTGGCATGAATCACCTGGCAGCTGGAGAAGAGGTCTTCTGTTCAAGGACAAACAGAATCTTGACGAATTTGATGTCTCTGTGTACAAGTCAAAATCAACTTCTGGCCAGCAGCATGATTTGGAGGTAACCTATTCAGGGTGGTTCATTTTTCTTTCTTACCTTAATCAGAATGACTTGTGAGATCACCTGTAACAAGATGGATGCAGTGTGGGAAAAACTTGGAATGGCAAGTCTGGTCTTTGATCATTCAGGAAGCCCAGATATTTCTGTTAGGGGCCATGCTTTCAAGTTCCATGTTCATGTCCACTGGACAGCCTCCCTCAGAAAGTTGAACAATTTCTGGATCATCATTACTTAAATGTGTAGACTGCCGCTTCTGTCTCGACTTCAAGGCAGATCAGGCCACAGGAGTTTTGTGCAGTTGATGTCACAGTGGGTTAAAAAGAAATTTGCTTGCATAACAGTGTTCACCAGGGATTAGTGTTAGATTTGAAAACTCTGAAGTAAAAGGGATTTATTCAGCAACAGAGTAAAAACAAAATAAGTTTGAAAAAAAAGAAAGAATTAGGGGTGGGGGGCAGTAATTTAGAAGAAGTGTCTTACTGTCATGTGAAAAATCTGTAGAATATCCAGAAGAAATACCGCTGACATATATTTTGTGCCACTGGAATGGACCTGGGGATCGGGGAGGGGGTGGGGGAGAGGGGAGGTATCTACTTGACTTGGACTTGGCAGTCGTACTGATTTTAGGTAATTCTTCAATCTTGATTGTGTTAATTCCAGGAAGTAAATATAAGTGAGTCTAAAGGAGCAGCATTCTAGCTGCACAGAACCTAATTGCTTGCACACCATATTTCTCTGTAGTTTCAGTGAATTATACACTTTGATCTTTCTTTTTGTAGCCACCATTGGAGAGCACTTGTATGACACATGGTGAAATTAGCCACAAGTAGTGGATGCAAATCCATCTGCTTAAAGCCATCTTTGTACAAAGAGAAAATTGTGTCCTTTCTTGGGTTTTGTGAAAATATTTTTTGTGGTTGAGTGCTTCGTTCATTCTGATCACAGTGCTTAGTTCATTCTGATCACAGTGCTTAGTTCATTCTGATCACAGATTAACACGGATTGATGTTCATTTTGAGGTATTGTAGCATTTGCTTTTTTTGCAAATTGTTTTTCTTTATGTATCTTCTCAGCTTGGAATCAAGTACTTTCCGTGTTAGACTCTTGCAAGCTATGACCTGTTGACTCTGTGTGGTCAAAAATTTCCATGAATAAGGCCGTCTCCCTGCTAGCATGCAACACAGTTGTTTCCACTTCCTTCTATACCATGGTTGACTAAAGAATCCTCTGTAGACTAAAGCATTACCAGAGTGGTTGGGTGGGTGGGAATGTTAGTTTGAAATGGTGAGTATATTAAGCCAATCAGGAGATGCAGTGCAAACTCACCATTTCTGGCATCATGTACACTTACACATAGTCTAATTTCTAAAGAATAAGGAGAAGGGTAATAGCCTTAAAGGTCTGAGAGATGAGAAATAGGACAGAGATGACCAAGTTAACCAGTGAAAGTTATTTCCTCAGTTCAGTTCAGTTCAGTGGTTTGTTTTAATGTCTTTTCATCGCCAGATGATATTAGACACTTGTTTAAAAAAAAAAAAAAAAAAAAAAACTTATCTAGTACTTGCAAAGCCACATGTGATATGTGCATATTTACATAAGTGAAATACCCTAGTGGTATACCAAATTGTGATCTTTACAAACATTTTGCAAGTTATTCCTTTGAACTGTCAACCTCCATGTTTGGATTGTTGGAAAGCTGCGGCCAAAATGATATGTACAACAGAGGGATCGAGTGGTATTGAGGTGGAGAAAGCTCTGATTTCATATGCTAAAAAGCTCTTAGAAGAAATGTTGATCTGAACTAAGTGGTATGTCCCAAGGATGATTTTGAGATTTTAAGAGATGGTGCCTACTAGCTGCCATGGTGCAGTGGTTATTGTCAAGGACTCCCAGCTGAGAAGTTGTGATCTGATTCCCATTACAACCATGTCTTTGTTGGATTTTTCTGCCCTGACCAGCTTCTACCCAAAGTTGAGTTTTCTATGGGCTCAATTGGGAAGACTGGGACCACATAACGAGGTTCATTCACTAAATGGATGCGTCTGTGAGAGTGTTGATCAGATTTCCTGACCAACACTGCTGGTGTCTGTCTGTCTCAGGACTGGTTGAAGAGCTGATGACTTTTGCCTGATGTTAGGACAGATGGTGGATCAGGCCAACAGATTGTCCAGTACATTATGTCTCCCTGTTAACTCCATACTTCGATTAACTTTTGCTTGATATATTAGCTGTCCATTAGTTTATCTGCTGGGATTGACTTTTGCTTGGATGTCAATTAGCTTACCTGCTGAGATGAGTGGGCTGTCAACTGTATAGTATTTCACCAGATTTTCCTTCAGAGGCTTTTTTTGTTTGTTCGTCTCTCTTTCTCCTTGTCTTCCTCATCTCACAAAAAACCTGGCATCCATAATGATGAATTGTGGCGCCAATCTTCTCTGCAAGCCTCTTATTCTTAGTACATGCTCAAATATTTTCTTGCTTTCTTAAAACAGACCTGACATGCACATCTTTTGAACCTTGGGTGTTTGCATACATATGAAAGGAGAATCTTTTTCTGGTTGGACCACATATGATGACCTGGCAGATTGGGAAAATCTGTTTCCACCATTCCTTATAAAATGCTGCTGGAGTTGAAACTGATTTTCAGATTGAGAATGCCATATGCAAACCTTTTAGTTTCTGCTGCTTGTGCAAAGAATAAAAACCTTTTCTGAGCATCAGCAGCATTGCTTGCCAGATAAGCCATTGACAGCTGCAGCATTATGTGCATTCTTAAATGAATACAGCAGTATGTATGAACATATTTGAAATGTTGGGACATAGAGGAGACTAAAACAATGTGAAACAGGGCCTTGTTTCAGTGCTCACACTGTGTGATTATCATAAATGTCATTGATTAAGAGGGGTTTTTATGGTGCATTTACAACTAATAAACATGGTCGTTGTATGTGTCAGTGTTTTATCGGCTTGTAGCTTTGGCCCTGTGTTAGAAAACTGAAATTGCTCCTCTGAGGCTCGGTCAAAGAAAGAAAAGCACAGAAATTACCAGTTTCGATAGGTGGTGTTCTTGATGAATTGACACAGATTTTTATTGTCTTTTTCAGAATGAAAGGAGCCGCAACTTTGCGCTTGTCAATCAGGAAGACCTCAGCAATCAGACAAATGCATTTCAGAGTAGCATTCTCTGTGCACCATCCCATGCACCTTCATGAGAACAATGATCTGCAAGCTCTCGACCAACCCTCCAGCAGGGAGGAAGATGAGGACACTGTTCAAGATCATGACCAAGCCTTTGATTGGAAGCGGACGGATGAAATCCTTACACTGAAAAAACCACGTCTTCATTCACCAAGTCCCCCACCGAAGCTGTCACCCCATAGATGGTGAAAGAGACATAAGCATGTGGAGATGATACTGTTGTATCAGAACATCAGAGTAATGCGAATTCTAGTCATGACTGTCATGAACAGTGCATATGTCATTTTTTTTTTTTTTTTTTTTTTTTTTTTTTTTTTTTTTTGCTGTCCCAGCCTCAGCGCCACCTCAGAGGCAGTGCACCCATGCCGCTCATTCCGACACCCCCCCCCACAGCCACAGCCTGATCGGCCCCCGCCGCAGCCCCGGCACTGGCAATCCACAGGGAGCAATCAGTGTCAAGTCGTCAGGAGGCAACCCACCGGAGAAGACACTGCACTGCTGCCGAGTCACTTCAGTGGTGTTAGTGACGCCAAAGCCCCCTACTGACGACAATAATTGCTTAGTCGTGAAGCCGGCATGAGTGAGGACACGTATACACCCACTTCTCTCTTCTGACCTTGTCCAAAACCTGCTCTTCCAATTTTTTTTTCTCATTAGATTTTTGTCACTTTGTTGTCTTAGTGATAGAGGAATTGTTTGCTAGCAGTTCTGTACTTCCTCTACATATTTGTTCAGCATAATGAAATTCAAGGTTAGTGCTGGTATTATTTTGCTTACGCTCAAGTTCTGAGCAAGCAAAGTGTTGCACAGTCAGCGTGTTCACGCAAAGATGAAAATTTTTTTCTCTGTCATTTGTGCATAAAATACAATTATCTTGACAATGTTGATTATTATATGCCATGATAGCAGTGTTTGTTCAGTTTTATTAACTTGTCTTTAAAATCCACTGCAAATTTGCATTCTTTAATTAGTTGTTCCTAAAGTGTTTGTTGTTTTTACTATCTAATCAGTGGCCTTACGCTTGAAATATGCTAGGATTGCCTATGCCAAAATAAAGTGGTTAAACGTATAGTACTGTTTGTGTAAAATGTCAGGAACATTCTTTATTTGGTCAGCACTGATGTTTGCTTGCTTGCAAGTACTCTTTGTTAATCTTAAAAGTTCATCATTATCGCAAGCAGATGGGAAATAGGTGTCAAAGATTATCTTTAAATGAGTGCGGACCGCTCGTGTAGACATGTATGTTACTGATGTTACATAATTTCATTACTTAGTATTCTTTATATCTTTTGCATGACTGGAAATAATGTTATTTCAGCTTTTTAAAAAATCTGTTGTGTGCAGCTGTTGATTCAGCTTTTGTTGAAAACGGGTCAGGTGTGAACACACTGCGATTGTCTTGCCTTTTTGAAATTTTTCACATTCACATGTTGCTCCAACTCAGACATGCGTCTCGGAGTTGAGTTGTTTGGTATACAAATATTGAATAAAATGAAAATTTTTTTTTTTTTTTTTCCACATCCGTTCATGCTATGCAGACAGCACTCTGTTTTCATCCCTATCACATGAAGAATGGTATGTGGTTTTAATATATGTTTATTCACGGACGGAGTGAGAAAATGTTACAACATAAAGATTGAACGGTCTCAAAATGTGTGACACATTTAGAAGCATTGAAACATTTTCTGAGGCTGTGAATGCCAAATACTCAACTGATGCACATTACGAAGTACGATTGTTGTTCCTGTACAGTCATCACTCATGTGTTTAGAGAGGGAAAAGTGGTTTGATCCTAACTGCTGTGTGATTGTCATCACTATGAAGGGTATATGTAAGTGTTCTGAATCTGTGGTTTGTTCGACACTGCTTGAGCCGTCTTTGTTGGCTAGGCAGTAAACAACCAGACTCTTACTGCTCAAAAAGTGACTGTGATGTGGAATACTTCACAAGCTCTGTGATGATCATCCCATTTGGAAGTTTCAGTTGTGGATCTTCACAAACTCTGTGATGAACATGATGTTTGGAGATTTCAGTTGGGGATTGTTTTGTGGCCATTTCAGGGTTTTACTTATGGTGCTTTCCGTCCTGACGCCATTGGAGAAGATGCAATCTTCCCTTTTCAAGATGTGTTCATTCACCTTGATCTCTCACAAAATGAAGGAAGGGAAGGACTACTCTTCAGGTGAATGTGTGTGTGCATTTTTAATGAGGTTTGAGAATTTTTGTAATATGATATATGTATGGTTATTGCCTCACTTTCTATTTTGTTTTTACACAATTACAGAAGTTGGTGCACATAAGTCTGTGGTGTATTTTGAGGAGTGTCTTGATATGATTTTTTTCAGACCTGTTTACCCATATGCTTTCACCTTATTTTGTTCCATGTTTGGCGAAAATATGACAGTCTTCAGAAAAAAAAAAAAAGAAAAACCTGTCATTGAAAAATAAATTCTAAAGATGAAGTTCCTGAGCAGTAAAAGCACTTGCAGAAAGTAACCATGGCAATGGCTGAAATCAGCTCTAGCTACCTTCTGCACATGAAATCACATTAAACTATGTTTTTTCGACAACATGCCTCATCGAAAACACTGTCGAGAGTAAACGTGAGTTTGTGCCAAAGTATGCTGATGAATAAGATTTGAAAACAATTTGTATTTATAAAGAACCAACTTTTACCATAGTTAATACAAGATCAGATGGTTACTACATGGAAGAAGCTCTGCAGTGTGATGGCAGGTGAAAAACTAAATGGCCCCCCCCCCCCCCTCCCCCCTCCCCCACTTTTAGATAAATTTGGAATTTTGAACACACATTTTGTAGGAAATATGGCGGCTATTCTTTGGTTAACAGGTCTGTGTTTTGTCCAACATTGTAGTATGTGGGACGTTATTTTGAGGGGGTTCTTTGTTATTTTCTTGGTTTGTTTAATAAAGCATGCTGACATTTTGTGGTGTGATATGTCTGTTTATGTATGCATGTTCTCTCACTCTCTCTCTCTCTCTCATAACTTTTTCAGTACCTTTCTGGGCAGTTTGTGTGTGTGTGTGTGTGCATGCATGCGTGACTGTGTGTGGTGTGTGTGTGCTTCAGTGATGTCAAGGTCAAGTGACCTAGGGGTTAAGAAGGAGACGGAGTAAGTGGTGAAGAAAGGCAAAGTCGACACCCAAACCTCCCGACACCAGGAAACGCAGGGGTACACTCAAAACAACATTTATTTCCACAACAATAACAAATTTTATATTCCCATGCACACAGATATTGGACAAGGGAAACTGAAGAAGAAAAGAGGACAGACGAGGAGCAAGTTCTGAGAAGGTGGGAAATAGAGAAGAAGGATAGATACCTACCAGAAACTATCTATTTAAGGGGACACAAAGTAACCCCAATACACCTTCCCCCCAGAACCCCGGTCACCCGCCTATTGTTTGCCCTAAATCCCACTAATCACTATGTTCCTTCAAATAAAAGAAGAGGAAGCAAGGAACACACCTATACATTAATTCACAGGACAAACAACACAATTCAATCCCTTTCACACTTATGTCATCCACATTCCATTCATTCAAAATAATGATCCATTCATACCGTCTTGGCTGGCACACAGCTGCTTCCATGCCCTCTACACTACAACTCAAAAACTACTCGGCTCAGTCTATCAATGGAGTCCAGGAATCACGTCTCGCTGTAGGCCCCTTGGAAGACTCCTCCACGGTGACTGAGTCTGTCAGCTGCGTCGCCGGTTCGGGTCCCCGCTGCTGGCTCAGCTGCCAATCCCGAAGGTGACCGAGCTAGCCTCCTGACGGACCTCGAGCGACCTGTATTTGTAGAAGGCGCTGGAATGCGCCAAAACCAGAACCAAAACAAAAACCGCCCTGCGGCGAAGATCAGCAACTTTCAAAGAAATTTCTCCATATAAAACCTAAATGTGTAGGTGCAGTGAAGAAAGACATGAAAACAGTGTGTGCGAAACGTTTATATTATCACTTAATTTCTCTTTATGTTAAAATATAGTTTGGACCAGCCGCCGTGGTGAAGTGGTTAGCGTCGCAGACTCCCAGCTGGGAGGTCGTGGGTTTGAATCCCATCAGAGTCATGTGGGTTTTTCTACCCGACCGGCTCCTACCCAGAGTTGAGTTTGCTGTGGATTCAGTTGGGAAGACTGGGACCACACAGTCGAGTTTCATCCAATTAATGGATGCGTTTCTGAGAGTGTTGCTCAAATTTCCTGACCAACACTGCAAGTGCCTGTATCTCTCGGGCCTGGTTGATGCCGGGATATATTATGAAAGGAAGCGTAGAGTACAGCCCTGTCATGTAATCTCAGACCGAAATGGAAATCCGTAGCATCATCTTAATCATCCCTCATTCTCATCGATCATCATAAAAAAAAAAAAGTTTCAAATTCTGTGGCCATTCATGCTCTGCTCTCTCATGGTGACCTCAATTTCGATGTCCTCTCCATGTCTGTGGTCTTGGTTTGGTTCCGTCGGGGTCACCGGTATCGGCGGGTCCATGGGGGCTGTCGTTGGACGGACGTGGTGGCGCCCTCTGGAGGGAGCTCACTCACGCCGGCTCCGCGACTAAGCAATAATTGTCGTCAGTAGGGGGCTTAGTAGATGGTGTCCTGCGTATGTTAGCTCAGAACAGGCGCCACTGAACACCACCGAAGTGACTCGGCAGCGGTGCAGTGTCCCCTCCGTGGGTTGCCCTCTTGACGGCTTGACAGTGACCGCTCCCTGTGTGGATTGCCGGTGCCGGGGCTGCGGCGGGGCCGACCGAGCTGTGATGTGGACGGGGTGTCGGAACGAGCGGCGTGAGTGCAATGCCTCTGAGGTGGCGCAGAGGTTGGGACAGCAAAAGAAAAGAAAAGAAAAAAAAAAAAAAAAAGTTTGAAATCTACATTTAATTTTTAGAAAAAAGAAAAGAAAAGGAAAGAAAAAAAAAAAGAAGTTTCCATTTAATTTTTAGAAAAAGATTTTTTTTTGTTTTCTATGTGTGAAAATAGAAATTACCTCCCTTTATCCCCCCCCCCCCCCCCCCAAAAAAAAAAAAAAAAAAAAATAATAAATAGAGCCCTCGTTCATCCTTTCATACGTCCATCCATTAAAAAAAAAAAAAATCAAACATTAGGACAACCAGGACGAACAGGAACAGACAATACGAAAGGAGCGGGGCCAACGCGGGCGTCGCGATGGGAGATCCCCCGTTTCCGACTTAATATTAGTCGGATGAACACCTTATTTACGTCAGCATCCATCTCGCATGTCTGTATTCTAAATTACAAATATTTTAAAATAATAATGCCAAATTCCAACCGGTCAGGCACCAACACACATCCAGCAAGGCTTCTGGGCTGTCAGAAATCAACATCCCATATATCCTCCCTTGGTTAACAGCAGCGCCCAAAAACATTCTAGCACAAAGACAACCCTATAGTCCTGGTACCACAAAATATACGGAATTTTACAACCATGAAACGAGCTTCTCCTTACTCCAGAAATCACTCAGGAATTGGGTAAAGGAAAACAGAAATAAAAGTCGGAGTACATGAATCACAATCGGAACACTCCGAATGGGCAGAAAATATTCGAGAGCGCTTCGCAGACACGCCTCGACTACACACCCTTTTACAAGCAGGATGGAAAATGATAAAAAAAAAAAAAAAAAACCCCCTTTTCTTTCCTTTTTTTTTTTTCCTTCTCTTTCACTTGCGAAAAGGGTGGTCTCACAATAACATAAATATACTTCTCTATATACAGAAATAATTCTTACCAGAACGGCGGGTGGACAGAAGAGGAAGTGCCGGCCAGCCCCAGTCTCGACGGAAGACAGGGCTCGACCAGCCAGTCCCACCGAAAGGAACTTCAGGTCCTGGACGACCCAATGGAGAGGTGGCAGTGGGTAGGGATAGAGATCCCCAACAGAAGACCAGCGGCTTCCTTCGGCCGAGCGAACGCTAGGTCCCCCGCTGCAACGCTACGATGATGTAGACAAGAGAGGCCCACTACCCAAGGATGGGAATCCTTACCACTCGGCTGCCAGCGAATCGAGTGCCTAACCAAAACCCAGGATCGACCAACCCAAGATTGCAACAAGTCTGAATACAGTTACAGTCCCACCCAGGGACATCTCGAGAATGCCAACTTGCCAGAAAAACACGAGCAACACAATCCGGCCTAAAACTCTTGCCAGGTATCTAAAAGGAAAAAAAAAAAAAAAAAAAGAAACCCACCTGCGCGCACACGCGCGCCTACACACACGCACATACACACATACACATACGCGCACACACACACACGCGCACACACGCACACACACACGCACCGCACAGCCACGCGGCAACACACACTCACACGCGCGCCGTATCATCTGTACACACGTTCGCTCTCGCGTGCCCCTCACATTCAGCTTTTTTTTTTTTTTTATTGAAGGGGACAGTCAAGTCAGAGGATGCTGCAACCCCACGGACGACACGCTTGAGAGCATGACCTCTGTGCTCTAACCTCCACACAAGCCAAAAACTGACACACTGCCTGTCAGCAACAATCCCTTATGTATAAACTAAAGAAATTTTAAAAGGCGTCCGTGACAAGTGACATACTCTGTTGTGTGGAGAAATGATAACTAAGATCTTGTCGCAGAAAAAAAAAGTGCAAGTGCACCAGCTGCCATGGCGAAGTGGTTAGCGTTGCAGACTCCTGGCTGGGAGGTCATGGGTTCGAATCCCATCAGAGTCATGTGGGTTTTTCTGCCCCGACGGCTTAATGACCTTCATAAGAAGATTAGGGAAGAGGATGGTTCAGATGACATGGAGGTCCCTGGCACTAGCATTGAGAGACTTTTCAAGAAACTCTATCTACATAAAGCAGTAGGTCCTGACTGTGTCAGTGGAAGACTTCTAAGATCATGTGCTGCACAGCTAGTGGGATTTTCAGTAAACTTTTTTCATGGTCCCTGAGAGAATGTGTTGTCCCCGACTATTTGGAAAAACTCAACCATCTGCCCAGTCCCCAAGTCAAGAAAACCATCCCAGCTGAATTATTACAGGCCTGTTGCTCTCACTAGCATTGTTATGAAATGTTTTGAGTGCATCATTCTTCGAAACTGCTTTCACAAACACAGCATCAACTCGAGCCTTTCCAGTTTGCATACAAGCGAAGTAGATCCATAGACGATGCAACCATCACATTACTCAGCAACGCTTACACACATCTAGACACACCAAATTCCTTTGTCAGAATACTCTTCATTGATTTCTCTCTTCAGCACTCAACACAACCTCACCTCAAGGCACAGAAACTACTCACTCTTCAGGTTTCCCCAGATTGATTGTTTGGATTATGAGCTTTCTTGTCAGATCTCAATCAGTATTTTACCAGGGAACTCTGTCTTCCCCACGTTCCACAACCACTGGTTCACCCCAAGGCACTGTGCTTTCACCTGTGCTCTTCATTATTTATACCAACGACTGTATAGGCTCAAACACAACGCCGGTTGTTAATTTGAGTGTTCTGATGGCATAGCCATCCTTGATCTATCTAAGTTAGACACTACCAATTTTACTGCTGTCAATACATTTACGGCT
>JADBJO010004499.1:45000-52319 GCA_016801955.1 Conus betulinus
TTTGGTCGCCCCAGACCGGTTTCCCTTGGTGGGGAACGGCTGAACAGCCCTTGGTTCTTCGCTGGGCCAGGAGCTGACCAGCATATCTACCTCTTCATCTCCCCCTTTCACCCGCCGTTTTGGTGAGTTTCGTACTCAGTTATTTAGGCAAGTTTTGTTTTTTTTTTTTTTTTCTTTTTTTTTATTTTTACAAGTTTAAATTCATGTTTAGAACATTCTCTTATAGTTTTTTGTGTGTGTGTTACATTACTGGTAACGTTTTCCTTAGATACAAATTCCCGTTTTATTAGGTTTCCTGGGCACCTTTGGAAAAAGTACAAACCTTAGTAACCAAGTCAGGTTTTTGCACTCCTACGTAGCCGCGAATCCAGTCAGAAGGGGTCATAATTTGTCTTTGGGGAGAAATTAGTCTGTTTTTGGTTAGTTTAAGGTTCCAAGTCTGGGTTCCTTATTCACATGTCTATATTGTCTATTCTTTCCTTCTCTTATAGTTAGCTGTCTTTAATTGACAAACACTCGGGACGAACGCATCACGCTAATTGGAGTGCCTGTGTGACTAAGATTAAGTCGGAAAATAAGGGTCTCCTATCCCGACGCCCACGCTTTGGACTCCGTCCCACTGTGTTTATCTGTTTTTGTCAGCCCTCTGTCTTTGGGTCATATTTTGTATTGTTTTAAGAATAATTTCACTACTTTATCCCATTGTGAAAAAGGGATGAGTGTGTTGATAGTTGTTTTCCAGTATAATTTGAAAACAAGTGGTTAGACTTGATCAAATAAAGAGTCCCCGCTCGCGGTACACACGCATGCGCGCATGCACACCCAGACACACCCAGATAATTTGCCCTGTACACGTATTGATCGTCGCTGCAGGGCGTTGACCCTGTTTGTCTCAGACGACCGGATCCACCTCTGGACACCCCTGGAGGTCTGTCACGTCTACCCCTCCTATCTTCTGGAATTGACGACGTGGGACCGTGACTCCTTCGACGCTGCTGTTCTGGCTGATCCGTGTGGCCCTGGATGTGAGACAATTTAGAAGTGACCGTGCGTCGCAGGAACTTGGAGAGACTTGGGTGATGTCTAAGTGTAATCGTGTTTGTGTTGTGTTGCCGTGGGCGTGGGATTGTAATAGGGAGTGAATTACATGCAGGCTGGCATGGTTGACGAGGAAATGGTGAAGTCTGGCTGTTTTGGAGTGACCGAGTGAAAAATGGTTGTGATTGCTTTGGTGGTGTGAAGGTTTTTGACCTGTCTTGAATCTTATTTAGTCTGTCTCTTCCCTATCGTTCTTCTTTCATTATGAAATTCTTTAATAGTTGGGTTGGTAGTGGGAGTCCTGGGGGGAGGGAGGATTTGCTTTTCTATGGGCTTTTGGGTTATTTGTTCCGTAGGTAACTCAGTACTGATAGGTACTTTCCCCTCTTTCTTTACCCTTCCATTCTTACTTGGTCTCTCCTCTGTCTTAAGTCTTCTTTGGTTAGGCATCTCTCCCCATATGGAATGAATAAGTATTGTCGATTTATATTTAATAAACTATTATTGTCTTTGTAAATCCTTGGGTGGTCTGGTTGAGTGAGTGAGTGGGTGTTTGCTATCAGTTATTGCCAGTGTCGAATTTTCCCCTTTGTCTTTCCCTTCCTTACAAGGTCCTTAAACTTGACACATACAAAAAGTCCTTTGATCCCCCCCCCCCTCCCATTTATCCATCCCACCCCCTTCCTTTCTTATCCCCGCAAATAAAGTAATAAGAAAAATATCATAAGTATTTTCCAATAGGGGTGCGTTCTAAGTGTATAAAGAAATCGTACGTTAAAGCTGGTGACTGAAAGATGGCTTGCACTGTATTTTGCTTCAATACTGGAATGATTTTTTTCATATCATTGCATGAAACAATATGAACTGGGGTAATTTTTTTTCCACATACGCAAACTACGTTTTTACATATTTGTTTTAAATGCATGAAGTTTCCAACTGTGCATTATGAGAGAGCAATCTTCTATTAAGGTTAAAATTCTCTTTGATTCTTTTAACATCAAACTGTTCTTTACAGACATGATCTACCATACTATATTTGAAAGCTTTCCAGATATATGCGACTTAACTAAGTGTGTGTGTGTGTGTGTGTGTGTGTGCATGCATATGAGCGTGTGTGCGTGCGCGCGCGCGCGCGCGTGCGTGCGTGCGTGCGTGCGTGCGTGTGTGCGTGTGCGTGATCTGACTACTTTTATGTGTGTTTTGCTATTATTTACCATTGTACATTTATTTTTTAAATTCTGTGAAATCAAGTTTGACCTTTATGTAATACTGAAAATCTATGATAAGCATTGTTGTTTACTCGGATGTGTTTTACTTATTGATTGATCATTTTATTATGTGCATCATCATCATCATAATCACACTTTAATGCTTCTTTTAATCAGAATTTAGGTCTGACAGTGTTGTTTGTTTTTTTTTTTTCTTTTTCTTTTCTTTTTTTATTTTTATTATTATTATTATTATTTATATTTTTAGCAAATTCTGAAAATAAGTGTGTGTGTGTGTGTGTGTGTGTGTGTGTGTGTGTGTGTGTGTTTACATGTATGAGGTTTTACGTTATAACTAAATTGATTTTGTCGGGGTGTTGTTGAGTTATTCTACTTGTTTAGTGTTTGTTGTTGTTGAGTTACCCTTCTTCTTCTTTCCTTTTTGTGGCCACGATCTTGAGGATGATCATTCTGGCACGTAAAAGGGGGGTGTTTAAGGAAGTGTCGCGGTCAAATTCGTTGCTGGTATACCAACTTAGCCAAAAATGACGTTGCTGGTATACCAACTTAACCAAAAATGACATCGTAACGTGTAGTCGCTAATGGTCATGGCAAAACTCCACAGTTTTTCAACAAAGGCGACTACAACTACCACCACCACCACCACCACCACCACTACTACTACTACTACTACTGCTACTGCTACTGCTACTACTAGATTTTTGTTGGTCATTGTGCCGGCTCAGTATTTGCATTGAATTTGCCCTAGGAACGAATTTGACTAAGCTGCAGTCAAATTGGTTGTAGCTGAATATGATGACCACTATACGTCGACTACAACGCTACCACTACCACTACTACTTTCACATTTTGTTTTCTTCTCTCTCTTTTTTTTTTTTTTTTTTATTTCTATGGCTCCACTGTGCGATCTTCTACACTTGGGAATGAGATTGACAGGCGTACGATAGTCATTTGCAACGACAGACAGATCAACAGCCAGTCAAATTCGTTGCAGCTGAAAATCATGACTACTACTACTACTACTACTACTACTACTACTACTACTAGATTTTTGTTGGTCATCGTGCTGGCTCAGTAATTGCATTGAATTTGCCCAAGCAATGGATTTGATTCGTTGCAGCAGCAGAATATCATGACCACTACTACGTCGACTACATTGCTGCAATTAATGCTACTACTTTAACCTTTTTTTTTTTTTATTCTAGGGCTCCAATGTGCGATTTTCTACACTTGGGAATGAGATTGACAGGTGTACGATAGTCATTACAACGAATTTGACTGATCAACAGCCAGTCAAATTGGTCGCAGCTGAAAATCATGACTACTACTACTACTACTACTACTACTACTACTACTCTTCTACTACTACTACTTCTATTAGTACTATTACTACTAGATTTTTGTTGGTCTTTGTGCTGGCTCAGTATTTGCTTTGAATTTGCCCAAGCAATGAATTTGACTGAAGCTTGCAGTCAAATTCGTTGTTCCAGTCAGATTCGTTGCAGCGGAATATCATGACCACTACTCCGTCGACTACATTGCTACAACTACTACTACTACTTTAACATTTCGTTTTTTTTTTTTTTTTTCTTATTCTAGGGCTCCATTGTGCGATTTTCTACACTCGGGAATGAGATTGACAGGTGTACGATAGTCATTTGCAACGAATTTGACTGATCAACAGCCAGTCAAATTGGTAGCAGCTGAAAATCATGACTACTACTACTACTACTACCACTACTACTACTACTACTACTACTACTACTATTTACTACTACTACTGCTACCGCTAGATTTTTGTTGGTCGTCATGCCGCTGGCTCAGTATTTGCTTTGAATTTGCCCAAGCAATGAATTTGACTGAAGCTGCAGTCAAATTCGTTGCTCCAGTCAATTTCGTTGCAGGGGAATGTTATGACAACTATTACGTCGACTACATTGCTGCAACTACTACTTAGCATTTCGTTTTCTTTATATTTTTTTAATTGTAGGGCTCCCATTATGCGATTTTCTACACTTGGGAATGAGATTGACAGGGGTATGATAGTCATTTGCAACGAATTTGACTGATCAACAGCCAGTCAAATTGGTTGCTGCTGAAAATCATGACTACTACTACTACTACTACTACTACTACTACTACTACACTACTACCAGATTTTTGTTGGTCATTGTGCTGGCTCAGTATTTGCATTGAATTTGCCCAAGGAATGAATTTGACTGAAGCTGCAGTCAAATTGGGTGCAGCGTAATATCATGACCAACTACTACGTTGACTACAACGCTACCACTAACTACTACTACTTTAACATTTCATTTTCTTTTGTTCTCATTCTAGGGCTCAATTGTGAGATTTTCTAAACCTGGAAATAATTTTCAGCTGCAACCAATCTGACTGGCTGTTGATCAGTCAAATTCGTTGCAATTGACTATCGTACACATGTCAATTTTATTCCCAGGTTTAGGAAATCACACAATGGAGACCTAGAATGGGAAAAAAAAAAAAAAAAACGTTAAAGTAGCAGTTGTAGTGGTAGCGTTGTAGTCGACGTAGTAGTGGCCATGATATTCAGCTGCAACCAATTTGACTGCAGCTTCAGTCAAATTGATTGCTTGGGAAATTCAATGCAAATACTGAGCCGGCACAATGAACAACAAATATGTAGTAGTAGTAGTAGTAGTAGTAGTAGTAGTAGTAGTTGTTAGTTGTTGTTGTTGTTGTTAGTAGTAGTGTTAGTAATGTTTTTTCAGCTGCAACCAAATTGACTGGCTGTTGATCAGTCAAATTCGTTGCAAATGCCTATTGTACGCTGTCAGTCTCATTCCCAAGTCTAGAAAATCGCACAATGGAGCCCTAGAGTAAGAAAAAAAAAAAAAAAAAGAAAAACGAAGAGTTAAAGTAGTAGTTGTAGTAGTTGCAGCAATGTAGTTGACGTAGTAGTGGTCATGATATTCTGCTGCAACGAATTTGACTGGAGCAACGAATTTGACTGAAAGCTTCAGTCAAATTCATTGCTTGGGCAAATTCAATGCAAGTACTGAGCCTGCACAATGACCAACAAAAATCTAGTAGTAGTAGTAGTAGTAGTAGTAGTAGTAGTAATAGTAGTCATTTGCAGCTGCAATGAATTTGACTGGCTGTTGATCAGTCAATTTCGTTGCAAATGACTATCGTACACCTGTCAATCTCATTCCCAAGTGTAGAAAATCGCATAATGGAGCCCTAGAATAAGAAAAAATACAGAAAACGAAATGTTAAAGTAGTAGTAGTAGTAGTTGCAGCAATGTAGTCGACGTAGTAGTGGTCATGATATTCTGCTGCAACGAATTTTACTGGAACAACGAATTTGACTGCAAGCTTCAGTCAAATTCATTGCTTGGGCAAATTCAATGCAAATACTGAGCTGGCACAATGACCAACAAAAATCTAGTAGTAGTAGTAGTAGTAGTATTTGTAGTAGTAGTAGTAGTAGTCATGATTTTCAGCTGCAACAAATTGACTGGCTGTTGATCAGTCAAATTCGTTGCAAATGACTATCATTCGCCTGTCAATCTCATTCCCAAGTGTAGAAAATCGAAAAATGGAGCCCTAGAATAAGAAAAAAAAAAAAAAAAAAAAAAAACGAAATGTTAAAGTAGTAGTAGTAGTTATAGCAATGTAGTCGACGTAGTAGTGGTCATGAAATTCTGCTGCAATGAATTTGACTGGAACAACGAATTTGACTGCAAGCTTCAGTCAAATTCATTGCTTGGGCAAATTCAATGCAAATACTGAGCCAGCACAAAGACCAACAAAAATCTAGTAGTAGTAGTAGTAGTAGTAGTAGTAGTAGTAGTAGTAGTAGTAGTAGTAGTAGTAGTAGTAGTAGTAGTCATGATTTTCAGCTGCAACCAATTTGACCGGCTGTTGATCAGTCAAATTCGTTGCAAATGACTATCATTCGCCTGTCAATCTCATTCCCAAGTGTAGAAAATCGAAAATGGAGCCCTAGAATAAAAAAAAAAAAAAAAACAACCACGAAATGTTAAAGTAGTAGTAGTAGTGGTTATAGCAATGTAGTCGACGTAGTAGTGGTCATGAAATTCCGCTGCAACGAATTTGACTGGAACAACGAATTTGACTGCAAGCTTCAGTCAAATTCATTGCTTGGGCAAATTCAAAGCAAATACTGAGCCAGCACAAAGACCAACAAAAATCTAGTAGTAGTAGTAGCAGTAGTAGAACTAGTAGTAGTAGTAGTAGTAGTAGTACTAGTAGTCATGTCATGATTTTCAGCTGCAACCAATTTGACTGGCTGTTGATCTGTCAAATTGTTGCAAATGACTATCATACACCTGTCAATCTCATTCCCAAGTGTAGAAAATCGCACAATGGAGCCCTAGAAAGAAGAAAAAAAAAGAAAGAAAAAAAAAAACGAAATGTTAAAGTAGTAGCAGTAATTGCAGCAATGTAGTCGACGTAGTAGTGGTCATGATATTCCGCTGCAATGAATTTGACTGGAGCAACGAATTCTGTGCAAATGTCAAATTCATTGCTGGGCAAATTCAATGCAAATTCGTTGCAGCTGAAAATCATGACTACTACTACTACTACTACTACTACTACTACTACTAAATTTTTTGTTGGTCTTTGTGCTGGCTCAGTATTTGCTTTGAATTTGCCCAAGCAATGAATTTGACTGAAGCTTGCAGTCAAATTCGTTGCTCCAGTCAAATTCGTTGCAGTGGAATATCATGACCACTCCTACGTTGACTACATTGCTACAAATACTACTACTACTACTACTACTACTACTACTTAAACATTTTGTTTTCTTTTTTTTTTTTTCTTATTCTAGGGCTCCTATTGTGCGATTTTCTACACTTGGGAATGAGATTGACAGGAGTATGATAGTCATTTGCAATGAATTTGACAGATCAACAGCCAGTCAAATTCGTTGCAACTGAAAATCATGACTACTACTACTACTACTACTACTACTACTACTACTAGATTTTTGTTGGTCATTGTGCCAGCTCAGTATTTGCATTGAATTTGCCCAAGCAATGAATT
>JADBJO010004499.1:52604-67604 GCA_016801955.1 Conus betulinus
TTTGCAACTAAAAACGAAATATGCGATTTTCTACACTTGAAATAATAAAGTATTCTTGTATTTGTTATATCTTGTATCTTGTAAATCTGAAGCGATCAAAGCTAAGTGTATTTTCGTTATTTTTTTTCGTTTTTGTTTCACCTGATGAAGACCTAAGAGGTCGAAACGCGTTGTGTTTTGTCTTGTGACTCGTTTGTCCACGTTTCTCTGCGCATTTCGTTTTAGTCGCTTTAGTTGAAACTGTGGAGTTTTGCCATGACCGTTAGCGACTACACGTTACGATGTCATTTTTGGCTAAGTTGGTATACCAGCAACGAATTCGACCGGGCAACGAAAGCCCTCTTAACTGAGTTCTGGTGTTGATGAGGCAGAACTGCTGATTGTGGGTACGGCGCTTCTTGTTTATTGTTTTTCATGTTTATTTTTGTCACTAATGTATAGTTAGTCAGCAGCACGTTTGTAATTCTCAGAGAATTGAAATAATAAAGTATTCTTGTATTTTGTTATATCTTGTGTCTTGTAAAGCAATGCCGCATGGGAAACGGAAACTCAAAGCGCCATAAATAGTAACGTCCCTTCGATTGGTCGGATTGAGGTTTTCTCTCACGGAGTGTTCTCCGTTGATTGGTCAATTTGTTTGTTGTTGGACGATTAGCGTGTGTACAGCATGCTGGTGTATGGCAGAGGTTGTTGAAGACACTTGCGGCTATCGGGAGAAACGTCAGCCAGGCACCGATTGGTTGAACCTGTGACCTATGAATAATCTATTCCGATTTCCGGTTCCTCTTAGTGCAGACGATCAGACGCAACAACATCGATGTAATCGGCAACAGGGAGTACTTTTGTCAGGATACTGTTGAAATAACTCAGAAACGATCATAGATATATGTGTTCTGAGTAGAAAGAGTGTTTAGACTTCGCCCCGTCTCCCAACTTTTTTTTCAGTCGACAAAAGAAACTGAACCTGCAGTTAGGCCTACTGTTCATGAGTGCATTGTAATATATTTTAGATTATTCATAGGTCACAGGTCCAACCAATCAGTGCCTGGCTGACGTTCTCCGGATAGCACACAAGAGAGCAACAGAGATAGTAAGTAAATTTCTCCTTGTTCACGAGTTTATTTTCAGCCAACCACACGTAAATCTCATCATCCTTCTTCTTTATTTTTTGTTCACGAGTTCGTTTCCAGCCAACTACGTAAACCTCATCCTCATGCTTTTGTTCACGTTGTCACGAAATCGGCAAAACTTAACGATGTTTCAGAAGTGCAGCAGCAAGTACAAGAAAGTTTTCAGCCATCCGAACTGTCGCATACAGCAATTAATTTTGACTGAATATTCGTGTGGACTACTTGATGTTGTTGACCAGTGTTTGAGACTGGTGTGATGTTGTCAGTGTTTGAGAATGGTGGTTGCAGGTCAGTTCACCGACTAGGTCTTGTGTCTACAGGTATGATGCGCTAGTAGTATTTCACTTCTCTTCAACAATAAAAATTTAAAAAGATGAAAAAACAAAACAAAAATTTTCAGGCCAGCCGATATGGCCAACTTTTTTTTTCTTGCGCATGCGTGGTGGAAGGGTAATGGCAGATTGAAAAATTGAGTATCAGAAAAACATCGAAAATTGAAGTTTTTACGCGATGGTTGAGAGTGACTTTCCATCTAAAACCATTTTAGGATCTGTATGAAGGACTAATTATTGAAGTTTCTCTCAATGTCTCACACGTGCCGATAGAAATAAGACAGAATTCAACTATGTCTGATATCGCTTGCACAGCTCACAATGTCGGAGACTGGGATTCGTTCAGGTTCAGGTTCAGGTTCGTAGGGACATAGATATGTAGTGGGCTACCCTACCTACATATCTATGGTAGGGACAATTGCTTATGCAATTTTAGCCAGAACTGGCTATACATGTCCCTTCCATAGTTATCTCATCTTATACGGTCTGGTCTTTTACTCGCTCAAGACTTTATTTATCATAGTCAAAATAAATAGTCTTCAATAATACACTATCATCGATAGAGATTTTGAAAAGGTTAGTATTTTGTGCACGTTTAATGTTAGGGGTTAATTTATTTCAAAGATTTGTTACTCTGTTACTGAAAAGAAAATTTCCTTAGGTTAGTGCGACCATATTCATGATAAATTTTATCCATACTATTTCTGGTATTCTCAACTCTTGATGCAGTAAAAAAATTTCTGAAAAGGGAATATTGTCAACACAATTAATATGTTTATAGACTTGAATCATCAAATCGCCCCTCACTCGTCTTGTTTTTAGGGTAGGCAGTCCAAGAGCTTTGAACCTACCTTCATAGGGAAGATCTTGTATATTTTTTACAAGCTTTGTTGCTCTTCTTTGTACGCTTTCTAGAGCAGCAGACTGCATCTTTAATCGAGGATATCAAATTGTGTTGCCATATTCCAAATGTGGTCTAACGAAAGCCTTGTATAGTTTTGTAAAAATATCTTTTATGTATGTGAATAAAAGTACGTTTAAATTATACCAATCATTTTGTTAGCTTTATTTATAGAGTTTACCGCAGCTTTTTGATTCGCACACCGCAGCATTTTGATTCGACCTGAAGATAACAAGGACACTTGAATCGACATGTGTGCTATGTTTTTGACTATTTTGCCACCTTGGATACCACCGCAATAGCTTCTGTGTCGTGACCTATTATTTTGTGCATGCTGTTGATGCCTAGTCAGCAAGGAACTTTTCTGCACAACTCCCCCCCACCCCCCCCCCCCACCCCCACCCCCCCCCACTCCCCCGGCTGTCCTCAAGTGGTGTACGATACACTGAAAACCCTACCTTACAACACAACCCAGCACATGATACACTACCATACATGATCCTGGAGGTGATTGTGTTTTACTTTTTGTAGCATACAGAAATAATAACCATGGCTGATAATGATATTGTGATAAGAAGTGTACCATGCCGGAGACTAGTACAAAGGGTCGCAAAGGATCAAGTACAGGGGATGACCGCACACAGTCCAACCAGAACAACAACTGTGGCCACTGTGCAGTTCCAGTTGGTGCCCGAGACAAGGGACTCCAGTGCGAGATATGTGATTTGTGGTTCCACATTGCCTGTGTCGACATTGACGACACAACTACAAGGCCATTAAGAAAGATGGTGAAAGGCCCATCCCGCAATTGCACTGGTACTGTGGTCAATCCTGTAACCGAGTTATCCAGAAATTTCTCAGTGGTATGGAAGATCTGAGGACAGATATCACCGAACTCTCAAAGAATGTGGAAGCCGTCGCCACCACTGTGAACCAGATGTCAGAAGGTGACCTCCCCCAGAAAATGGTTGAGAAAATAAAGACATTACAGATGAAGCCATCAAGAACATCACGGATCACACAGCAGGCAGCAGTACAGGCGGTCCCATGGAGACTCAAATTGCTGACATTGTAAAGAGCAAGACAGCAGAAAAGGTAGCCAAAATGGAGAACAGGAACTGAAGAAAGACTAACCTTTAAATCAAAGAAAGTACCGCCACTGAATCATCAGGGGATAGGAAGGCAGAAGACACAGAGACAGCGAAGAAAATACTGAAGGATCTGAATAACCCTATCAACCAACGGACATCAGAAGACTGGGAAGCCGAAGGAGAAGGATTATGAAGGTCCCCCGAGACCAGTGAGACTAACATTTGCCTCTATGACACAGAGAGACGAGACTGTGCATGCCTACCATAAGAAGAGGAAAGAACAAGAAACCAGCAAGGATGCCACTGCAACTTTCATCTCTGACATCAGCATGAGAAAGGATTTGACCCCCGCAGAACGCAAGGAAGAGACAGCACTCTATAAAGAGCTTCAAGAGAAGAGGACTCTCAGGTGTCGGGGGACGACAAAGCGAAGTGGGTGAGGTGCAACAAGCGCGTGGTCTTCCTCGGGAAACTGCCAGGTCAGGGGGCCAAGGGAGGTTTGGGGTAA
The DNA here is from genome assembly GCA_016801955.1 of Conus betulinus. NCBI lineage: Eukaryota > Metazoa > Mollusca > Gastropoda > Neogastropoda > Conidae > Conus > Conus betulinus. The sequence goes on from JADBJO010004499.1 coordinate 56,567, forward strand.
AGAAACTCTCAATCCCCACTGCACATAGTTTTAAAACTTCACCTTCATCATCTTCGTCAGCTTTTGAATGTTCGTCCAACCACCAGCAAAACACAGCCAATGCTTCCTTGAAATCATGTACGTGCCTCTACAGCAACATAGATTCCTTACTCAATAAGAGGAGTGAGCTAGAAGCCCTTATCAGCATTTACAAACCATCAGTAATTAAGATCACTGAAGTTAAACAGAAGAACGCAAGATATGCAGTACAGGAGTGCAAGGTAGCTATGGATGGTTACGACATTTTTCACAACCTCACAGACAAGCGAGGAAGAGGAATGTGCTTATATGTAGACAGCAACCTAAAAGCTTTCCTAGCAGGTGTTGGAGACAATGACTTTGAAGAGCATGTACTAGTTAAATGCCGTCTAGATGGGTCAGATAAACTACTGCTTGGATTAATCAACAGAAGCCCCAACTCCCCTCCAGAAAATACCGCAAAACTTAACAAACTGATCAAGCATCTAGGGAAACGGAAACAGTACTCCCATATCCTTGTGATGGGTGACTTTAACCACCCAGAAATTGTTTGGCAAAATAAGACATGCAACTGTAGGAAGGAACACCAAGCGCAGAAATTCTTTAAAGCCAGCAAAGATGCATATCTCATCCAGCATCAGAAGGAGCCAACAAGAATCAGACAGGGACAAAACCCCAGCCTCGATGACTTAGTCTTCACCAACAAAGAGGAGATGATAGAAAGTATCACAACACAAGCTGGACTAGGGAAAAGCGACCATGTGACCCTCATCATCAACTTCTCATGCTCATACGCAAGGAGAGAATCGGCAAAGAAGAAGACAAAGTTTGAGCGGGAAAATATGCTGGAATAAATTCGGACTTACAGAAGTAGACGGGGATGAATTACTCTCCAACAAATCAGTCGAAGAAACTTGGAAAACCATTAAGGGAGCGATCCAGAAAGCATTAGAGAAGCACATCCCGACAGTGATGACATCTGGAAGAACAATCGAGAAGTGGATGGACCCGAAAAACACTGGACTCTGTTCAAAACAAGCACAGACTGTACTGGAAATGGAGAGAATCGCAAAACCCTCAGGAAGAACTAGAATACCGACGTGCAAATAACCAAGCCAGAAGAGCGTGCCATAAAGAGAAGAGAAGTAGAGAGAAAAAAAAAATGTAGCAGCCAACTCAAAGAAAAACACAAAAGTCTTCTGGTCATATGTCAAGTCAAAAACCAAATACAGGTCAGGCATAGCAGATCTGAGGAGAGCAGATGGAATTAAAATGACAACTGACAGAGAAATGATGGACGTACTGAATGACTTTTTTTCACAGCGTCTTCACCCATGAAAAAGTGGATAACCTACCATCACCTCCAGAGTACAGCATTAAGAAAACACTTCAACAGGCGAACATCACTGAAGCGGATGTAAAAAAAAAAAAAGGCATTTCAAAACCTGGAAACAAACAAGGCACCCGGACCTGACGGAATGCACCCCATGGTGTTGGCCAAGGCTGCAGACTCACTAGCATGTCCAATAGTGCATCTGTTCCGTCTCACTTTGGACCATGGGGAAATACCAACTGACTGGAAAGAAGCCACAGTCACCCCTATTTACAAGGAGAAAGGAAGCCGACAGCAACCAGGCAATTATCGCCCTGTCAGCCTAACCTGCATCCTGTGCAAAGTAATGGAGACACTTCTGAGGGAACAAATAATGAATCACTTACAACACAATGAGCTACTGTGTAAGGAGCAACATGGTTCATTCAGGAGAAATCATGTGTGACAAAACTACTGGAAGCTCTCGATGACTGGACCAGACTCATCGACTCCGGCAGCAGCATTGATGTCATATGTATGGACTTCCAAAAAAGCCTTCGACACCGTACTGCACCGTCATCTGCTGAGCAAAGTCGAAGCCCATGGAATAAAAGGTCCAATACTCAACTGGATAACAGCCTTCCTTGGATCGAAAAGCAACGAGTCAGAATCAATGGAACTTTCTCTGAAGAGGCTGCAGTCACAATGGAAGGTAGCATTTTAGGACCAATCCTGTTTGTCACCTACATCATGATCTGCTGAAACAACAAAACACTGTCAAATTATTTGCAGATGACACAAAGTTACATGCTGCAAGTGGTGACCAAGAATCAACTGCATCACTCCAGCAGAACCTAGATAGCCATCAGAAATGGTCGGACGATTGGCTTCCGAGATTCTACCCACAGAAATGCAAAGTGATGAAAATTGGCAAATGGAAATCAGAAACAACATACCATATGAAGTACACAGATGCTGAAACCGGAACCAGCAGAGAAATGCCCCTGGCAGAAATTGAGGTAGAAGTGGATCTCAGTGTTCATGTGGATAACGACCTTAATTTTAAGCAGCACGTTGCCACTAAGTTGATCTCCTCAGTCAGAGATCTACCATATTCAGCAAGACTAGAGCGACTTGGCCTGCCCAGCCTGGAGCACCGACGTCTCAGAGGGGATATGACTGACACCTTTAAATACATCCATAGAATCTACAAGACCGAAAAACCTAAGCTTGAAACTCCCGAGGATGTAGGTACAAGAGGAAATGTGATGAAACTGTCCATGCACCACACCCACTGCGATACCAAGAAACATTTCTTCAGTGAAAGAATCGTCAAAACATGGAACAGTCTCCCAGATGAAGTGGTCCTGGCACCTTCTGTAGAAGCTTTCAAGCTGGATGCTTGCTGGAGGAAGAAACCCAACCAGTACAATCCGTCTAGCCAATAAGCCATGCATGCAAAGTTATTAGTATACTAGCTGTATAACCCACACGGATCGATGAACAGGACTTCACAGAAGACCTCATACATCGTATAGTTCAAGTTGATTAGCGTCACGGACTCCTGGCTGGGAGGTCATAAGCTCGGTTCGCATCAGAGGAGCCATTTGTGATTTTCGTGGCCCCACTGGCTCCGACCTAGAGTTGAGTTCGCTGCCGGCTCATTTTGAAAGACTGGGACCACACAGTTGAATTACATCCACAAAATGGATGCTTATTGAGAGAGTTTCTCAAATTTGGACTGAATATAGTTGTGAAGTAAATCGTTTTATTCAACATTAGAAGGTAAAGGTTAGGTTTCAAGCCATTGACATCACACGCAATGATTTATGGGATTGCCTGCCATGTTGGGGAGCATGAAGTAAGACGGCGAGTGATAAACACTTACTTACTTACTTGATACTTGATGCTGTCGGTGTTTGAGACCCATGGCTACAGGTCAGTTCACCGATCGATGTGTCGTCTCTGTCTACAGCTGCTTGGACTTGCAAGATCTATTGATGGCAGGTCGGGTTATATACAGTGCTGGGGTGGTTGGACCAGTGGGTGTCAAGTCTGTTTTTAAATGCGTTCATGCTGGGGGGGACACAACTGATTCTGGTAGGCTGTTCTAAGCCGACACCACTCTTCCAGAAAAGAATGAATTCCAAACTTACAGGCGGGACCTATGCTTAACAAGCTTCCTGCTGTGGCCTCTGGTGTTGCATCTGTCATGCAGCTCGAAGTTGGGCCGGCTTGTGTCGTGTATGCCAGTAATGTATTTGTAGAGGTCGATCATGTCTCCCCTGCATCTGCGGTGTTCCAGGCTGGGCAGCTTGAGGATTGACAGGCGTGCTGGGTATGGTTTGTCCTTCAGTTTGCCAATGAGTTTTGTGGCTCTGCATTGAATGTCTTTTGTCTCTCGTTGGAGGGTGAGACACTGTTGTGTTATCGGCTGTCATAGCTCTTCTCACACATACAAGGGTGCAAAACGAGAACATGGATTGCAATTTTTTAGAATTCCGAGGGTGAAATGCCATGCCATTTTGAGTGACAACACGGGAAGGAGTGAAAAAGAAAAAGAGTGTGGACTGCTGCAATCAGGGGTACGAACATAACGTTTGAGCACAGTGGAAAAGGTGCTCGAGTCTGTTCCGAACATTTTCATGGATGTAATTAGAGACCCCTCGATTCTGTATGCAAAATGCATTAAGATTTTAAGTGGATGGAAGGGGCACAGAGTTTAAAAATGCCCAAAATGAATGTGTGTGTATGTGTGTGTGTGTGTGTGTGTGTGTGTGTGTGTGTGTGTGTGTGTGTGTGTGTGTGTGTGTGTCAAGTCCAACTTTCTTACTATGGGAGACTCTCTCAATCACTGATTTAGCATGTCAGTATGGTTCTTCCTTTAGCCAACATTGTCATTAGTGTAACAAACATAGGGAGATCAAATCACAGTCCAGGGAATCTCAGTGGTGGTATAAGATTGACATCCTTTGACCACTCTTTTCCCCTGGAATTGTATGGATCAAATCCATTCAACCACTCCAATTTTTGGGGATAGCGAGATCTACACTCCCCATCTAACTTGTCGATATACTTGACATTCTCATTTGCTGCTGGCTGCCATTGAAAAATTGGCTCCCCACATGGAGGCTTTCGTTCGCTTCAGTAGAAACGTGATGTCATCGCTCGAAACCTGTAGGCAGTGGATCAAACTGACTGTTGCCATATGGAATTGTAGTTTCAGTTTTGCAAATGCCTTGGTGTATGCTTGTGGACTAGGCCTTGTGTAGGTATGATGCACTACTAGAATTTCACTTCTGTTCAACAATTAAAAAAAAAAAAACACAAAAACAAACCAGAATTTGCAGACCAGCACATGGCAAAATGCTTAGCGTCGCAGACTCCCAGCTCGAGATTGTAGGTTCGATTCCCATCGGACCACACACTCAAGTTTCATCCACTAAATGGATGCCATCTCTGAGAGTGTTTCTGAAATTTCCTGACCAGCTGGAAGTGTCTATCGTTCGGGCCTGGCTAACTTCAGGATATGTTATGAAAGTAAGTGTAGAGTACAGTCCTGCGATGCAGTCTCAGACAGGAATGGAAATCTGTAGCAGCATCTTCGTCGTCCTCATTCTCATCGATCAGCATTAAAAAAAAAAAAAAAAGTCCCAAATTCTGTGGCCTTTCCTGGCCAGCTTTTATGGCGACCTCAGTTTCGATGTCTTCTCCATGTCTGTGTAGTAGTAATAGTAGTAGTAGGGACTGGCTTTTGGCCATAGGCCTCGCAGCCTATTTGTGTCCCCTTATTATTTTTCAACTTTATTTAGGTCTGACTGCATGCCTACCTCATGAAATAACATTATATTCAATATACACTAAAGAAAAGATCTTTAAATTTAGGGTCTTCATCTAGGAGTTTTTTTTTTAGCTGTTATCTGGTGCATATTTGGTGCTAATAGGCAGCGCATTCCAAAAATTAGTAATTCTGAAAGTAAAGCAAAACTTTCTTTTGTTTGTATACAGGGTTCGTACACTGCTTGAAATTGCTGCATACTACACTATGATGTGTAATAAGCCAAAAAGATAAAAGTTTGAGTGTGAAATGGGTAGATCAGCCACCATGGCATAGTAGTAGACAAGGCACAGCCCAAGCTGGGAGGTCATGGGTTCAGTTCCAGTCAGAGCCACATCTGCATGATTTTTCTGTCCCAACTCACAGTCGAGTTTGCCAGGTGTTTTACTGGAAAGACTGGAGCCACACACGCAAGTTCCATCGACTTAACTTTTTCAGTGCCAGCTCTCCCCAAGCTGTGAGCTCCCGATTTACAGTGGGGTATTTCAAAGTTGTGTTAACTTTTTCAGTGCCAGCTCCCCCAAGCTGTGAGCTCCCGATTTACAGTGGGGTATTATTTCAAAGGATGTAACTTTTGAACCACTATCAGTCGTCACAAATACCTTGTCTTGATTTCATGACAAGACAATCTATCACAAAATATTTGTGTTTTGCTTTCAGTTGACTTTACCAGTAACAACTGGGATCAGTTTCCACTGCTGGTCTTTCCAAGCTGAAATCACCATTTCTGTTTATTAAGCATTTGTCAAACATTTAGTTCATTTTCTAATTAAATTCACTGTGATCTTTGGTGGGAAAAATAACACACACACATACATACTCACATGAGATAAAGAAGGTGAGGCAGTGTCGAAAGTACATGTATGTAAGTATCAGTCAAAGCTGTGGACAGAAAGGATGGCTTGTAAATTAGGACTCCCTCTGTGTGTGCGTGTGTGTGTGTGTGTGTGTGTGTGTGTGTGTGTGTGTGTGACAATAGTAATGAGATTATTGGTGTAAATGTTGTCTTCCACTCTAATCTTTATTATGATTGATTTTCTAATTCATACACTTTGGTCCTTTTAATTCTGTTGTTTATTGTCGTATTTTGATGTAGAGAAAATAAGTGAATGTGTAAAGGGGTATTACTTTATTATGTATTGTTCATGTAAAAGTTGCTTCCCTTACACCACCTTCTGTTAATTTTGAATGTTGTCTTGCCTGAAGAAGACCCAAATAGGTCAAAATGTGTTGTCTATTCAATAATTTGTTTGTTCCTGTGTTTGGCAGCTCAGTAACTCTATTTTTTGCTTTTATGTCACACCACATAGTCCAAATTTATGTAATTTGGGTCTTTTATCCATGTTGCTTGAAGAAAATGGTTAAACGTTCACTTTTAGTTTTATTGATTGTGTAATATTGTAAGTGTTGCATTTGCATCAGGTTTCTTTTTGTTTGGTAACTTTTTTCCAGTAGTACTGCAGTCAGTTTCACGTCAGTCTTGTATTGTCGGCTTTGTCATGTGATGCATATCATTTGATGTGTTCAGCAAAAGGTTTTTTTTTTTTTTTTTTTTTTTTTTTTACATTTATTTTGACATCAATTTGAAACTGTCACAGAAATGCCTTTTGATAAGAGGTGGAAACAATATCTGAGTGAAAAGCAAACTAGGAAATGAAAATGTTTTCAAAACTGTTGTACATCACACACTCACTGTGAGTGTGACTAAAGCTGCAGGCTGCCTAGCCAGTAACAGCATACTGCAAAACCTAATTTGGAACTTTAGCAAAGAGTCATGTTTTCATCTTTTACCTCTGTTGCTCTAGGCATGTGCACTCCAAGCTGGACTTTTTATTTCACTGTTTTATGGTTTCATTTTTTTTTTTTTTTATAATCCTGTCTTGTGCAAATGCCCTTGGTATATGTTTGTGAAATGTCATTGACAAGTTTGCTTTGGGTCTTTAATTGATAGACAGTCAAGATTCGTTGGTGTGTATGTATGTGTGTGTGTGTGTGTGTGTGTGTGTGTGTGTGTGTGTGTGTGTGTGTGTGTGTGTGTGTGTGTGTGTGTGTGTGTGTGTGTGAAGTTTAAAGAAAAGCTGCACAAAAGTGAATTGAAATCAGAAATTACAGTTATGTGAACAATTTAGCGAAACTACTGTAGTGACTAAACATAATCCTGTCTTGTTTTTTTTTATATGCTTGCACACACATACTCTCATATGAACTCATACTTACTCCACACACACCAGGCATACACACTCACACACATGCATGCACACACACACACGCGCACGCGCACACACACACACACACACACACACACACACACACACACACACACACACACCCTCTCTTTGTTGTCTGTCTTTCTCTCTGCTTAGACCGACTTTCATTACGAGTCTCACAGCTTTGTCTGTCTGTCTGTTGCCTTCTGCATTTTTTTTTTTTAAAGTTTGAATGTGTTTTCACTTAAATGATTTTAGGATGAAAAGAGGAAGCAGAGACTGAAAAATGTGCGATATTTAGCTGTTGTACTTTTACTGATCAGAAATATTTCTAGCCAAACTACTTTAGATGACTAAACATAACACTCTCTTGTTTTTTTCTAATACACATGTACACACACACACCCCTAATACGAACTCGTACATACTCGCAGACTCAAGGCATACACACTCATGCACATGCTTGCAGTACACACACACACACACACACACACACACACACACACACACACACACACACACACACACACACACTCTCTCTCTCTCTCTCTCTCTCTCTCTCTCTCTCTCTCTCTCTCTCTCTCTCTCTTTCTCTCTGCTCTCAGACTGGCTTTCATTATGAGTCGCTCCGCTTTGACTGTCTATATCTGTCTGTTGCCTTCTGCATTTTTTGAGTTTGAATGTATTTCCACATTAAAAAAAAAAAAAAAGTATTCTAGGATGAAAAGAGGTAGCAGAGACTGAAAAATGTGCGATACCTAGCTGTTGTACTTTTACTTACCAGAAATGTTTATGCGGTTATTTCTGATTCCAGGAACAGTAGTCATGGGGAAGGCCAGGCTGAGTGGGAAATTTCCCAGGAAAGAACGATTTGTTCACAAACAAGTGAAGCAGCAAGAGGGCTTAAGAGTCGAGAAAGGTAAAGTTCCAGCAACGACAAGCAAACGAAGCAAAGCCAAGCAACAACACAACAAAGAAAGTTCCATTTCCACAGAGGCTGGGGGTGGGAACTGAATTTAGTAGCTTTTTTTTCCTGAAGATGTTGGTTTGCTGAGTGTGTTACACAGTTTTAAGTCTCTGCCCAAATCTTTGATCTTTTTTACACTTGTGCCTGTAAAGAAGACGGTTTTGTGTTTATTACATGTCACTCTTTTTACATACCCTTGTATGGTTTTAAAAGGAGATGCCAGATGGTCCGATTTTAATATTCATGTTAATGAAAATATATAAAAAGTCATAAAGACTCATGGATCAGTAAATGCCATTCTTATCGTTGATACTTCAGTTCATGATAATTAGTTTGGAAATTCTATTGGTAAGTATTGACATACCTCAGCGAATGAAGTGAAGCCACTGACCAATGTTATTAGGGAAAGATCAATCACTTGTTGATGCCAATATTAAGCATGACTAAATTGATCAATCACTTGTTGATGCCAATATTAAGCATGACTAAATATACATCAACCCTGTCAAAATCTAAAAAAGTATTCAAAAAAAAAAAAAAAAAAGAAAAAAAAAAAGAAAAACCCAGTGCAAAGCAAAGCATATTCAGTACACAATTTAAAAAGACAGTAGTGAATGGTCATCAGATGTGTTGTCTTTAGAGGTCACAGATAACAGACAGCCCACCCCAACCCCCCCTCCCCATAGGTATACAAAACAGTGTGTTCCCCTGATGGCTGTTAATAAGCGAATGGCACCGTGAGAGATGTGGAGTAAAAACAGTTCAGTGACAGAGCATGAGAGCAGGGAGAGGGGAAAAGAGAGGTGGATGCCAGTCCCCCTCATCCCAGCTATTGTTGTTTTTTTTTATTATGTTTATGAAATTTAAGTCCTTGTTATTTGCTAACCTAAATTTTTAGTTCCTGCAATTGGATTAGAAAGGGTGTAGGGTTTGTGTGGTAAAGCAGGTTTAGTTGGGTTATACAAAATTAAAACATGTTGTTGTTGTTGATGCTGTTTCATCTGTTGAGTAGAGTAATCTGACGGGTACATTGATACAATAACCCTTTTTTGTTTTTTCACCCTTGCACAGTTACAGTACTTTCGAGCAAGGGATTGGCTGCGAAAGGCAGGAATGCTGGACATTGACAATTGAGAATACCTGGAAATTCCGAGTCCTACTCTGGACTGGAGAACTTTGGACCATTGGGTTCACAGAGTGGCAACATAGATACAATGAGCGACAGAAACTCTTTAATAAATTCTTCAACCATTGATTTGTCGACAAAAGACAGAAAAGGTAAGTGATAAGTCTGCTTTGTATTCATGGACTATCTCTGTTATAACTAACTAAGATACTGTTGTGAACGGCAGTTAGGAGCTGTCCTTTTCACAAGTGTTATGGTGTTATCCCTTCCTAACAGATCTGAAAGACTCGTCTAACTCTGCACATCTTTCTTTTTCACAGACTGAAATAGCTGTTGAACTATTTAGAATATTTCAGTGCATGGTCACAGACTGATGTTGATTCATTGGTTTTGATTAAAGCTGGAGTTGTGTTTCAGTTTTACTGTGAAGTGCAGTAAATGTTGCCATCCTACAGTAGCTGTGTTTTGATTGATCATGTATGACATATCCTCAGGAATGGGGCCCGACAGCAGCATTTGGGGCTTACAGAATCCTGTTAACATAGATAATTGATATATTTACAGGATCTTATGAATGCAAAATCTCAGATTCATCTTCATGGACTCTGAACACATTATTTGGGGTGTTTTAACATTTCAGAATCGGTGACATCCCCTTCCATTCAGGAGGATGGGCCATGTATATTACATTCTTTTGTATTAAGTCATGGCTCAGGACCTACTTGTTTAATCATGGTGAATATCACAAGCTTGTGATGCCGTGTTTACTGCTGCCATCAATTTTGAAAAATGTTTGTCTCTTTACCTGGTCTTTAGGTTTAAAGGGCGGATCTCAGATGCCTTTTCTTACTGAGTTTCCTGAGGATTTCATACAGATTGCGCATTTGATAAATAAGTTGTCTCCATGATACTGTACTCTTCAGAACTCTGTCTTTCATTAAAAGTTGATAGGACTGAGTATTCCTTTTTGGATGTTCATCAGATTGTAAGACTGTGGGCTGGTCCCTGTCAGTTAATGATTTTAATGAAGAATCATGCTTTCATTTTGGGACTCCATGGAACTGCAAAAATTTGTAACCTGCGCAGAATGTTCTGTTATATGAAAGGCATGACAAAAGTTGTAGGCCAGAAATAAATCAAATTGATGACTTGGTTATATCCTGTCGTCCTGTAAAGACAGTTGAAACTGGAAGCCAGAACAGAACTTCTAGAGGAAACGCTGATGCTGAAATAATCAATCTTTCATTAACTCTATTTAACAAGATTGTGTTGAGGTTATTTATAGTTTAGTTGGTCCTGTTAAATCATGAACCAGAGTGCATCCTTTAAGTTTTTAGAATCACATTGAAGCTTTAATAACGCTTGTGAGCTCTCATTCTCTTTGCATATCCATTTATATAATTTATTTGTATGAAAGAACTGCAAACCTAGAATCAACTGGCAAAGGCAGTAGACCACATGCACCAATGTAAATGAAATGAATTATGTATTCGGGATTAAAATACTCTGCCTTTGGAATGATGCTGCAGTTAGCAGCATATTCACCTCTGTTCCCAAATTTTCGGCTGGA
>JADBJO010004499.1:72604-88402 GCA_016801955.1 Conus betulinus
GTAACAGTGGTAGTCCCAGACCTTGCAGTCCAGTGTGTGGTAGTCAATGCCAGGGCCGGAATCCATGTTGAATGATGGTGGACAGTCTATGTGCAAACCGACAGGCTGTGTGTAAGCCGACAGGCTGTGTGTAAGCCGACAGGCTGTGTGTAAGCCGACAGATAATATGCCCATAGTGTCATTGCACCTGCTCATGAGAAGTTGTCTGCCTCTGCGTCAGGTGTGTGTTCTACATGGATCCTGGCCCTGGCCTTTGGAAGTCAGTCTACTGAGACATTTAACTGTTGCCGAGTCCCTTCAGTGGACACTCCACAAGGGATGCCAGGGCCTTTATTGATATAAACTGTATGACTGCTTTCTGAAGTATCCGTGGAAGGAATTTTCTCTTTCTTGTGGCTCAGTTTGGCTCTGAAATCTATTTACTTTATGTTGTGCATTGAGTTTCTGTCTTTGTTACCCATTCATCTGTCTTTGTTCTTTCCAATCATTATATTTTTTTTTTCTTGTAGAATTTGTAGTATGCCAGCATTGTCGTTGTAACCTGGTGATTAGGTTGTGAGAAATATACATTGTCCAGAGTTGGCACTAGCTGTCCATTCTTTTGGTATGTTTGTCTATACAGTCTTTTCTTTTTTTTTTTAAGTACATATTTTTTGCCATTGTACACTGAACAAAAAATTGAAGAGAATGTCTGGCACCTTTTTTGCTTGCTTGTGTGCACACATGTGCATCTGTGTGTGTGTGTGTGTGTGTGTGTGTGTGTGTTTGAAAAATTTGATGAAAAGTCTTCACGTGTTGTCAAGAGTAAGGATCCTAACTTCCAAGAGCTGTGTTATGTTCCGGATGCCAGATTCAATCATGGCAAAAAAAAAAAGTTTCAAATTAAAGTAATGAAAAAGATGATAGATGTTTCTGCTGAAAGCAGTATATCTGGCAAATGCACCATTGGATCCTGTTACAGTGTTAAATGGTGAATGTGTTTATGTGTGTGGTATTGTTAACACATGAAAATGAAATCGGAATGCATTTGAAAGAGAAATGGGAAGAACCCCATTTTGATATGTCTTATTCTTTTTAATAGACTGTGATCAAAACTGAAGCAAGGTATCAGAGTGAAAAAAATGAATGAATGTCTCTTGAGCTGATCATGCCAGTATGGTTTGATATCAAATTGTGTTGTTCATCTAGTGAGAAAATGATTAAGAACATTTTCATGTACTAGAATGGATCTCAGATAAAAGTATGAATGTTGCACATTCTTACTGGTTATCTGCATCCAAATGTTTTATGTTTCAGAAGGCCATAGGACTGGTTAATCCGGGGAAAAAGTCAGAGACAGTTTACAGAGGTATGTATTTTAACTGCAAAGTGTTTTTTTGGGGGGGGGGGGGGGGGGGGGGGGGGGGGGGGGGGGGTTTAAAAAACACCTATCTGCCAAGTTGTTGTTATGTTGTTTATTTACTAATCAACTGATTGTCAAATAAGAGAGAGTTGCTTGGAGCCCAGCTGACCGCAAAGGGCCAGAACCCATGAAACTTGCATTCTGCTTAAAAGAAACAGATCACTAAAAATTAGCTGGTCCAAACTGCACCAACTGGTCCAAATTTGCGTAAAAATCTTCCAGTGGGTGTGGTTTAATATGCATGTGTCTTTGGTGTCACTGATGTTTTTAACTGTTCAGTCAGTCACTTGCTTTCTGAAGATCACAGTGGAACGTTGAAACAGACGAGCTCATCTTGATCACATAGGTCATTTAGTTAAGTTCTGTTTGAAGCATATTCATATAGTGAACCATAGTGTCTTGTCAGTTGAGTGGTGCATAGGGTACTAAACTGAACACTTTGTTAGTGTATGGTCATCTATCACTGTGACTTACTGTTTTTGTCAGTCACAGTTGATACGAAGGGGGGGGGGGGGGGGGGGGGGGGGAATGAAGGGGAGTGTAAATGGTACCATAAAGCTACTGACTTAAAGTACTATGCCTTCACACTGACCTTATCCCAAGTAATCTGTACGGAAGAAAAATGTAGAAACACACTTGAACAGTAGAGTGAGAGTTTAAAGGTTTATTTACTGGAACTCTTATTTCATATTATAAAGTGATCTTTTGTTTAAAAAATGTTATTTAATGCACCATTGTTCTGGTTTATCGTGAAACAGTTCAATGAGTTTTTGGTTCTTCTCTTGATATATTGTGAGTGAAATAGCTTTATTCTTGTTGGTCGCCAGTTACACAGGTCTTGGACAAGTGGTCAAAAATTTGAATAAGGCCGTACACAGTAATTCTGTGGAGGTCACTAGTAACAAAAATATATTGTTTATTTTCTTGTTCAGTCAGATGCTTGTTTCACCTGTGTGTTGCAATATTAATGAAAATTTTGAGTGAACTGTTTTTGTTTCTTTTTTTAAGTGGATGTTTACGCAGATCTAATGTTGTCATTATTTTTGTCCAGATGATGCGTCAGATGAACCAGGGTCTGTTCAACCAGCTGTTGAAGAGGATTCTGTGAACATTGAAGACTGCAGTGATGAGTATGATTACACGTGATTATCATTTCACTTTCACTAACAATTAAGTGTTGAAAAAAAAAAACACTGTAACATCATCGGGTTTATGAGATTATTTTTTTTTTAAATTATTGTTATATCATGTTGGAAAATAATGATTAAAAGATTTTGTTGTTGTTGTGGGAAATGGAAGAAGTTATTGTGCTGTTGATGTTGTCACTTGGCAGTGTTTTCTGCTGAAACTTTTTTTTTTTTTTTTTTAGCAAAAATAGTCAGGAGTGTGTGGGTTGGAAACTAAAGTCACTGTGATACCAGGTTTGAAGCCATTTCAGAATAAGCATGTCGAGTCAGATCACGCGTACTAAAAACGTTGCTGGAAAGCCCATGTCAGTAAGTTGCAGCAGCATATGCTCGCCTGGTGCGTGGAATAAATCTTAAGGTTCAGCAGCCAACTTTCAAGGCTTTGTTTCCCTACGCTCTGCATCTCATGTTTCTTCAGCAGGTCTCCTTATTCAGATTTTTTAAGGAGGAGGCCCTTTTTTTTCCCTAAACTAAAGCGGGTGAAGTCACACATGACAATTTCACTATTCATTGGTTCATGCTGGCAATTTGTAGAAAATTTGTTCTGTGGCAGAAAATCACTTTTTTTTTTCTTTCTTTCTTTTTTATTGCAGGATGGATTCAGGTTCAGAGGATGAGGATTTTGCCAGTAGCCCACTGACTAAAAGCCTACTGGGACAAGTGCCTTATTTGCCCTGAAGTAAGATCTGTTTGGCTTTTCTGCTCTTGTACAGTTTGCATTTGCTGTTGTTTTCATTCAGTGCATCTCCTGGCATGCCAGGCCTGTGCTTTTTGGTGGTTCCCCTGCATGTGTTTGTGTGTGTGTGTGTGTGTGCCTGTACATATGTGTGTTTTAAAGTAAATAAAAATAAATAAATAAAAGATGAAATAAAAACACAGTTGATAGCTTTTGTTGACATACTCTGGAAGGGTGGTAATCTCAATGTAGTCAAATAGAAAACGGCTGAAGTGCTTTTCTTCAGTATAATAAAGCTTCTAGAGACATTCAGGTAATTGTACTCCGCTCAGCAAGGAAAACCTAAGATCTGTAAACTTAAACTTCAATGTAATTCTTAAAGACTAACAAAACTGTAATGTTTTTAGACTTACTACCAGGTGTGGAAAAAAAAACCCCAAGGATCTAAGGGAAGAAAGTGTGGAAATGCTGTTGTTGCAAGACTTTCACATGTGTGTCTGAACTAAACCTTACCAAACCAACAAAGAGACAATTTGCCCATTTCACTTCACATGCTTTACATGTGATGCATGGAGTGAAGGAGGGGTGGGGATGGCCAGTGGAGGGGTAGAGGAGGGGAGAACTGTGTGCATCTCACTTTCAGATTTCCTGAGAGCTGAACATTCCTGTGTAAATGTGCCATGAGGGCTGGAACAGCTCAGTTGGTAGAACACTGGACTCGTTACCTTGCTGATCCTTGGGTTATGGGTTCGAATATCCTCCGGGCTGTTTTGATAGTCGGATTTTTCCCTCAAGTTAACGTTTGTTTCGACTCCATTCCCCTAAAAGTCCTTCAAATAAGACTGTAAACCGAGGTTCCATGTGTGAATGCACACATATCTAGCACACACGAAAGTCCTAGCACACCAACTTTCAGAAGAGAAGGCCACTCTGCATGAAAAATCAAAAGAATGAAGGAAGAAAACTTGAGTGAATATTGACTGAATGACATGGGACATGACTGAATGAAGCGCTGGCAGGCAGCTCTTCAGTTGGGTGTGCCCAGGTAGGCAGCCTATCCTGTGAACAAGAGAGTGGATTGTAAAGCACTTGGAGCTTGGCATTTAGCTGAGGATAGCTATAGAAGTACTCTTAATAATAATAGTAATGATACATGGTGACTCAGTTACTGCCCATAGAGCAGCTGTTTGTCTATGGTTTTGTGCCTGTTTTGACTTGACTCAGGCTTGTTCCAGATGTCTGTCTTCAAGTTATTTTGGTGTCAAGTCTAAACTTTGTTCGATCTGATGCATGACAGGTTTCACAGCATTCAGTCTTGAAGACAGCTCAGGATTTGATTTGAGGACTTTGCGAATTCCTCAAATTTGATTCTTCTATAGGTATTTTGTGTTACGAGAATCGTTCATGTATGCAAAGCATAGTAAACATAATATGAATGCTTTGGGTTAAATTTGGACTTTGTAGAATGCATTGTGATTTTCTGGCTGTCAGAAATGTAGATGGACATGATTTCCTTTGGTGTTACAAACTCAGAGTTCCAGAAGTAAATGTTGAAGAGAAGAAAAAAACAACAGTTTTCATCTCAAATGGCATATGAGTTGTTTTCATTTAAACAGTGTGTGCTGTAAATGCACTGATGCAGAAAGTGCTTCACAAGGTAATGAAAGAGCAGTGTGTGGCGTGTTTTCTCACCAGGTTCGTCTCTGAACCTGGTTTCACATAGGCCTTACCCATTACTAGCCTCCAAGCCATGATTTCTTCACAGTGCACAAGAACTATGAGATTGAGGCTTGTTCTAGATCTTAACATATAATGACCAAAATGAATATCAGAACATTTTTTTATAAACTAGTCCAGCAAGTCTGTTTTAAACATTTTTCCTGCTTCCTCATCTTGCAAATAGTCTAAATCATCATGATCTCCATTTTACTTCCGTCCATCTCTGACACTCCAAAATTGATGTTAGAAATGACCAAATTTGCATTTTTTTTTGGGCCACATTTTTCATAGCTGTCACTTATTCAGACATAGAATATGTTGCATGCCTTGCACATTCAGCATTTGGTTTTTGATTTGTTTTGCTGCTTAGCATTCACAGACTTTGACTTTTCTGACATGGGACAGGGAAGATAGTGTGCAGTGTTGCTGATTCCGGTCACTAGCATTGGAGACTGACAAAATGAGATGTTGATGAGAGGTGAACTGTGAAAACTACTTGTACCAGTTTCTGATGTAACGGCTTTCAAAGGTGTAATTATGTTTTACTTTGTTTTAGGTCACTAGGGCAAATCTATGACATATTGGCATAATTTTGGAAATTGTTGTTGGCAAAAAAAAGTGTTTGTTTGATTGCAGCTTTAATGTCTCTTCTTGCTTGATTCACAGTAAATTGTACACTCGAAAAAATCAAGCAAACTATATATGCTGAGCCATTTGTATGGTTTGTAATACTGATCATTGTTATTGTTGAAACGTTTCTCATACATTTACAGGCCTCTCCTGTTTGGTTAACATTGGGTGTGTAGGTGTGATGGTGTTAGTGATATTCACTGTTTTGCCAAGTTTGGTTGTTCTAATGCTTGTAATTATATACAATATCGGAACTGTAAAGATAACAGTTGATGCATGCAGATGTGCACATACAGACACAGACACAGACACTCACAAACACACGTACACACAAACACACCAAAAGCAGGGTGTTTACAGTTAAAAGGTTTTGTTTTACTGAAGCGGAAAAAGTGTGATTTGACAGAAGACAAAAGTAAAATACCCCCACCCCCCCCCCCCCTGAAAAAAAAAAAAAAGTCATAAACCAACAGATAATCATGTTGTATATTTTTCATACACAACAGATTTCAGTTCTACTTGTACATCCTGTTTCTTAGACTTCACTCCATTTGGAAACTGGCAGTTTGACACCTCCATCATTGTTGCTACAAAATGGGGGGAAAACTTTTCATATTACCTGTTTGATGTGAGAAGAGTTTGAACTTGGTCAGGAAAAGGTCTAGAAGAAGTTTATGTTGGTCAGTCGGTATATGAACCTTGAAGTATGAGAAAGACGAACTTTTGAGTAAGCATTACATAACATGCACGTGTGAGTAGAGCTGTGTGTCTCACCATCTGATGTTACTTTTTTTTTTCTGAAGTCATCTTTGTAATTATTTTTCTCTTAGTCTCCACAAATGCAGACTTTGGCCCCCTTGCTGTCAACGCATTTGAAAACAACGCATCCTCCACTCTTTCATCGGCGAAGTGAGTTTGTGTATGTATTTTGTGTTTAGTTTTGTTTTTGGTATGTCTGCAGTATGATGGTTGTGTATGTCCTCAGTGATTTTTTTTTTGGCTTGGTGATGGAAGATTTGGTGTCTGTTTATTTCATAGGTGTTTTTTTTTTTTTTCTTGCCTGGTCATATCCATTGTGAATATGGTTGACTAAAAAGACAAAGTGTTGTGAGTAGCACTAAGGGCTGGGAGGTTATACGTTTAATACTCATCAGAGGTATTTATTTGCAGGATTTTTTTTTTAGTTTAATTTGACTCTTACTTGGAACTGAGTGAGCCCAGACGGGAAGACTTGACTAGACAGTTGAGTTTGATCCACTTGACCTTTTCACAACAGCTTGCTTTTGATCTGACATATATTTAAACACAAAATTGTATTTTCTTGATTGCCCAATAATATTACAAAGGTTGCTTAAAAAAAAATGCAAACCCAAATCACACCAAATTTTGGATAAAAATGTTTAGTTAGTGAAAGTGGTTTTTGTTATAGTGTGTGAATGTAATTAACATTTATCACTGACAGCTGTGAACTCAGGCTTTCAGTTGGAAAATCTGAAAGTATTCATTTACTGGCACAGGCTTCTAGGACACTTAACACATTCACATGTCAGTTTGAACCAGTTTCAAACTCACTTGTACACTTTGCATGTTTTTTATGATGAGCATACCACATCTCTTAAACTACCTCTTGGATGTTACATTGTCCACAGTCATGGATTGTCTGTCCTCTTTCACTGTCACACATGTCACATTCATGAGAAGGTGGGAGAAGGGGGAGGGGGAGCCTGGTTTGGTTTGAGTTGTAGCATATTGTAGACAGCCTCACCAGGCATTTCTGCGTTGTTGCAGGTTTATTTACCCTTGAGTTTTGATGTTACATCTCAGCTGCCTCCTTCCTAATTATCAGTTCTGGTAAATTCATTACTCTGCAGATTGGCTTGCACGAACTTTGATGTACATGAGTACAGAACAGCAACAGGTCTAAATCATGACAGCCACCAGAAAGAGCTGTTTATTTGCAACATATGATTAAGACAAAATGTTTTTATCAGATTTGGAATAGCATGACAGTCCTCATCTCCTTGGTCTACACTTTTTTCCATTTCTTGGACATGCAAGTGGTCTGAATGTGTACCAACAAAAACGGAAACATCACAGAGTTGCCTCTTTTTTGTTTTAATCTCGTCTTTGTTTTATTAAAAAAAAACCAACTTTGTATATGATAATTTAGTGCGTGTGTGTGTGTGTGTGTGTGTGTGTGTGTGTGTGTGTGTGTGTGTGTGTGTGTGTGTGTGAATGGGTATGTGCGTGTGTGTGTGGTTTTTTCAACAGACATTCTGGGAGAAAAGTGCACGAGTCTACTGAAACGGATGAAAGAGAGTGCCTGGATATCTAAGCGGTGAGATCTTTTTCTTCTGTGCTTTTGAACTGTATTTCTTTGAGTGAAGAAAATCAAGTGTGTGGATAGTTTTAAAGAAAAAAGAAAGCTTTCTAAGAGGAGGAAACTTGCAAATGCAGATACACCATAAATAATGAATAGGATTTTATTATTTGTGAAGTTTGTAAGTCTAAAGAACAAAAATACAGCTCAGTATTACAAAACAGATCAGTTGTCCTACGATTGCAAGTTGAGAGAGAGAGAGAGAGTGCAAAATTGTGCATTTGAGATTTTGTTTGTATTAGAAAGTTTTTTTTTTTTTCTCTGTTTCAGTGGTCTGTCTGTTGTCTTTATAATTTTGATTTTAATCATATTGTAGAAAGCTGAGTTTTCCCTTTTGTGTATAGGACAGCAGTAATGTTGAAAGCAGTCTGTCTCTGTCTACTTGTCTATCTATCTGTCTGTTTTTCATGGAATGAATGAATGATATTTAAGTTTTAAATGTCTTGGATGTGAAGTCAGGCAGATAGTTTTGGCAGTGTGTTTTTACTGAAAACTCTTTATCTTCCATCCCCTGTTGGCTGCTGTGGTCAGTGGATATGTTTATTTCGATCCTTTGAATTTCAACACAAACATCATTACAAGCTGATGATGCATTTGCAGGTCACCGCCACAGGCCAGTGGAAATTCACAAGATCGCTGTGGTAAGTAACATTTCTCAAACTGTTTTTCTTACAGATTTTGTTCTTACTTCATCTTTTTTTTTTTTTTCAGACTGTATGTATGTAACTCGGTGTGTGGAGGCCATTAAAAAATGTAAGTCCTTACAAGCTTGGCTGGTTTACCCAGATAATGGATGGAAGGAGTGGAGAAGGTTTATGCAGGCTGGATGGTACTGCTGCTTAGAGTAACATAGAATGTTATTTGTTGAAACCAATGCTTCCTGGTACAAGATTTTGGGACATGCACATTTTTGTTTGATTTCTTTTTTAGACTATGAAAGCTATATTCCCAGTCAGTGCATCTCTTAAACTACCTCTTGGATGTTACATTGTCCACAGTCATGGATTGTCTGTCCTCTTTCACAGTCACACATGTCACATTGAGATGAGAAGGGGGAGGGGGAGCCTGGTTTGGTTTGAGTTGTAGCATATTGTAGACAGCCTCACCAGGCATTTCTGTGTTGTTGCAGGTTTATTTACCCTTGAGTTTTGATGATACCTCTCAGCTGCCTCCTTCCTAATTATCAGTTCTGGTAAATTCATTACTCTGCAGATTGGCTTGCACAAACTTGATGTACATGAGTACAGAACAGCAACAGGTCTAAATCATGACAGCCACCAGAAAAAGCTGTTTATTTGCAACATATGATTAAGACAAAATGTTTTTTATCAGATTTGGAATAGCATGACAGTCCTCATCTCCTTGGTCTACACTTTTTTCCATTTCTTGGACATGCAAGTGGTCTGAATGTGTACCAACAAACGGAAACATCACAGAGTTGTCTCTTTTTGTTTTAATCTTGTCTTTGTTTTATATTATTATTTTCTTTTCTCCTTTAAAAAACAACTGTGTATATGATAATTTAGTGCGCGTGTGTGTATGTGTGTGTGTGTGTGTGTGTGTGTGTGTGTGTGTGTGTGGTGTGTGTGTGGGTATGTGTGTGTGTGGTTTTCAACAGACATCCTGGGAGAAAAGTGCACTAGTCTACTGAAACAGATAAAAGAGATTGCCAGGATATCTAAGTGGTGAGATCTTTTTCTTCTGTGCTTTTGAACTGTATTTCTTTGAGTGAAGAAAATCAAGTGTGTGGATAGTTTTAAAGAAAAGAAAGCTTTCTAAGAGGAAACTTGCAAATGCATATACACCATGAAATAATGGATAGGATTTATCATTTGTGAAGTTCCTGATGTAAGTCTAAAGAACAAAATACAGCTCAGTATTACAAAACAGATCAGTTGTCCTACGAATGCAAGTTGAGAGAGAGAGAGAGAGAGGTGCAAAATTGTGCATTTGAGATTTTGTTTGTATTAGAAATTTTTTTTTTTTTTCTCTGTTTCAGTGGTCTGTCTGTTGTCTTTATAATTTTGATTTAATCATATTGTAGAAAGCTGAGTTTTCCCTTTTGTTGTAAAGGACAGCAGTAATGTTGAAAGCAGTCTGTCTCTGTCTACTTGTCTATCTATCTGTCTGTTTTTCATGGAATGAATGAATGTTGTTTGCTTTAAGTTTTAAATGTCTTGGATGTGAAGTCAGGCAGATAGTTTTGGCAGTGTATTTTTTTACTGAAAACTCTTTATCTTCCATCCCTGTGTTGCTGCTGTGGTCAGTGGATATGTTTATTTCGATCCTTTGAATTTCAACACAAACATCATTACAAGCTGATGATGCATTTGCAGGTCACCGCCACAGGCCAGTGGATATTCACTAGATCGCTATGGTAAGTATTATTTCTCAAACTGTTTTTCTTACAGATTTTGTTCTTCATTTTTTTTTTTTTTTATCAGACTGTATGTATGTAACTCGGTGTGTGGAGGCAATTAAAAAAATGTAAGTCCTTACAAGCTTGGCTGGTTTACCCAGATAATGGATGGAAGAAGTGGAGAAGGTTTATGCAGGCTGGATGATACTGCTGGTTAAAGTCAACATAGAATGTTATTTGTTGAAGCCAAAGCTTCCTGGTACAAGATTTTGGGACATGCACATTTTTGTTTGGTTTCTTTTTTAGACTATGAAAGCTATATTCCCAGTCAGTGGATCCAAAATGTCTCGCAACAAATCACAAAGAATATGCCATCTCAAGGCTTGCAAGTTTTTTTGTCTCTTAACCCAATTTATGGCTATCTCTGACACATTTTGAGGTTTACAAGAAAGAAAAAATCATACTTACACTGCCTGAAAAGTGCACATATGCATTTCACACATATACGGAGAAAAAGAGAGAAATCTAGCAGAGAAAACCTTTATTTTCCCTTTATTTCTGCTTGAAAGAGCTTGGAGATTCCCATTTTAAAGACGAGAATCTTGGTCTGCTTTACTGTTCCCTTAAAATGTTTGTTTTCTGAGTTAAGATTCATTTAACTGCCAGGCAGCAAGAGTCACATGAGCATGTTCAAGTTGGTAAACAATGTCCCATTCTCATCAGAAAATGGAAATGATGCTTTTAAGTAAAATAGTCCTGAGAGCGCAAGAAATTGAAGCTGAGACAGCGCAAGAAATTGAAGCTGAGACAACGCAAGAAACTGAAGCTGAGACAGCGCAAGAAATTGAATACAGACATGTACTTCTTCTGGTAAATACAGTTATGAAATATGGCAACAGAACCTTTTAATTTCCCCCCCCCCCCCAGAAAATTTTAGAAGGTGTCTTGTGTAGTTTATACCAATCACAATTATCAAACAGAAGCAGCTGGAAGGCATACTGCCATTGAAAGAAAAAAAGAAAGATGTGTGTAATAAAAAGAAGAAAAAAGTCATTGGTCTTGGATGGATGTTTTTTTTTTTTTTCCAAGATGAACTGTTTTACGCTGTGGTCAATTAGCAACACTCTTTGAGAGAAGAAATATGAAAGCCTTGTAGCCCTGATAGGATCTCAGGGGTTGACAGGACTGCAGACAGTCTGTCTTCATTTGAAGACCATTTATTTCATTATCTTTTTTGAAGGCAGTTGCGCTTTAAGTGAATGAATCTGTTTGGAGGATCAAGGATTTTTCTCTGTGTTAGTAGGCCGGCAGTGTAATACATTCCCCAAAATATGGACGTATCAAGGATACCATATTAGAATCATTTGGAAATTTTGTTTTTTTCCGTTTAAGAACATCAAACATAACTGGCTCAGGTGGCACTGTCCTAATCAATCCACAGTCATAGAAAGGAATTTTTTTTTTCTTTCTTTCATTGACTTTTTCAGCAGCAGTTTGTATGGAATGCTTATTCTATGTGGACTTTAAACAGGAAATGAAATACAGATCTAGTACCCACATCATTTCTTATTTGCATGCTGGGAATGGCAGTGCAGACAGAGGAAGCATTCTAAATCTCTGTCAGTTGATTATGAAACAAATACTCTAGAAAATGGGCCTCGGTGGTTAGATGTACACATAGGAAGTGAACCCACTTGGCAGTCAGTAAGTTTGGTCAGTAAGTCTATTATCAGTTTTTACTCCAGATATTGTCTGCATCAACAGTTATTCTTAAAATGAAATTGTTTCTTCCATGTTTGAAACATTTGTTTCATTAAAATTCCTTAAAGTGGGAACATATGTTTGCTTCTTAATGTTTGAACATCGTGAAAATGAAATTGTGTAACTCCAGTAAAATACATGTTCATAGTTTTATTACACGTAGCATTAAAAAATGAGATGATAGAAAAAAGCAGTATAGCGAAGATGTCATAGAAGATCAAAGTCATGGCCATATCCAGCTCAAAGAATTGAAGTTTTTTTCCCAGTGAAAGGGATAATGATTGTGACTACTTTCAAATTTACCCCCCCCACCCCCTCTCTCCTGACACCAGCCAGTCAGCAAGAATAGAGGGAGAATGTCTTGTCTTCCAGAGTTCTTAAAAATTCCACCCCCACCCCCACCCCTCCCCCCCACCTTTTTTTTTCCTGATGATGGAAGACAGAAGGACCTGTAGTCAAATGGTTACAGCATTTGCAAAGGTGCTAATGTTTGTGCTGTGGGATTTTTTTTTTTTTTTTTTTCTTTAACTTAAAAAGCATCACTGTGTGCCTTACAAGAAAAGTATACGTGATTCAGACTACAGAAGTTTACAGGAGGAGGAAGAGGATTGGTCTGCACTTTCCCTAGTGCACCGCCCCAGATGCAGTGAACCACGACAGTTCACTGCCCTTATGGCTGATAGGCTTTGGAACTTTAACCTTTATTGTAATACATTTTTAGAAATGCAAACAAATTTTTTTATTCTGTTCGAATTACTGCAACACTTGTGTTCTGAATATATATTCTCATATTTAGCTTCATTTCTTTGAAAAGATTTTCCCTTTTAGAAATTTGGTTTGGAGCTGTCATTTAATTTTAGTATGCTTGTGTTTATGTTAAAGCATTGTTGTGTGTGAATATTTATTTCCTTTTTTTTTTTTTTTTTTTTTTTTGCAGGTGCCTTGGATTTGAGATTACACCGCAGAGCTGACGACAGCAGCACAGGTAATATTCGTCATCCCTTAGCTCTGCCCCCGGTGCCAACATCAGATAGAGTAGTGAAGACAGTGTGTGGTCCTCCATTGGTCCGGAACCATTGTTTTCCACACACACGTGACTCCTGTGAATTCTCCCCAGTGCCCTTCCTCTGTCAGAGTTACAGAGCCTTCGCAGCCAAGCTTTCTTGCTTCATATGGATCTAACAAGTCACAACGAGGAACAGTGTTTGAAAGGAGAAATGATGAACTTGGGATTAAATCTGATCTTGAACAAAAATCTGAAGAATCTGGTATTTTTATCAAGCGATCAGATTGTTACAACTCAGACGGTCAAGAGGTTGAACACAGTGAGGTGCCTGAAGAATTCATGGCTCATTCGCCAACCTATGTTCCAGGTAAGAATCCTACCTTTGTTGGTCTTTCTCCAAATGTACTAACAAATGAATAAGATGCACAAAATCAGTGCAGAAGGTAGGATGCCTTGTGATACTAAAACTGCAGAAAGAAAATGGCAGATCAGATGAAGGCTGCAGCCCAAATGGGGAGAATCTCAGAAAATGCATTGACTCTGAAGTGATGGGTAGCTCATGTACATCAGGTGCTGATAAAAAATAAAAAGAATTTGCTGTAGGACCTTCACCAGACATGCCAACAATTTGAATAAGACATGCAGTGTTAGGGCTGATGATGGGATGTCTGTTGACATCAACGTGCACAGAGAAAATAGTGTACCAGATGAAGAAGGCTTCAGTTGAGATTTGGAAATGTTGATTAGTATCCTTGCAGTTAGTCTACACTTCTTTTGCACAAGTGTTTATGAAAATATAAGATTCCTCATATTGATGCAGTAAATGAGGGTTGTGCTAATACAACTGGTAAGAGAAACATTGATGGCATAATGCATAACTTTTGGTCAAGGTGGCTACAATTTGGGTGAAATTGGGTCCTAGAATTTGGTTACAAAGCATATGAATAAGGGCTTGGCACCTGTACTTAATCTGTCTTGTTGGCTGTGTTGCTAATCAGTCATGCTTTGTTTTTGATAATAGCTAAAGTCAGAAGTAAGAATTTAGAATGTATTGTAACATGCCAAAGACTCAGGACTTAAAGTACACCTTTCTTGTGCAGTGTGTCGGATTAGTCATGTACAGTTTGTAAGAATAACAAAGTTCAAAATAATGGTCAAGAGTGTATTGTAATATTAACGATACCCGATAAAGATCATCACTCCTCTTTCTTTGTTTTCTTCAGGCATTTTTATTGTAATTTTGATTGTTTTTCTACTGCAAGTTGATTGCCATGGTGCACGACAGCTAAGAATAAAGCAAGGATGGATGTAGACAGCCCTTTGAAATGTAAAAAAAAATGTTGCATCTGTTATGGCTGATTGTGATGCCTATATGTGGCATGATGCTCCCTGTCCCCTGCTTTTTGGCCTGCACAGAGCTAAAGTGTTAAAAAGTGAAATGTCTTATATTTCCACTGTAAGTTCCAAAGCTACAATTCTTGTAGGAGTGAAACAGTTAATACCTTCCATAAGTAAGAGAGTCCCATGGGAAAGAAAGAACACTGACCGAGAAGTTTTTTGTTATGCAGCATTCCTCTGTGTCTGCTATTCAATATGTCTTGCTTGTCCTTCATGCTGTGTCAGTGAAAACTTGGTTATTTAGCAAACTAGATCATGGATGCTGTAAATGAAAAAGAAATATGTGTTTTTGTTCCAGTAAGTAAATTTTAAGTACAAGTGAGCCTGAAGGAGCAGCATTCTGTCTGCACAGAACCTGATGGCTTGCACACCATATTTCTCTGTAGTTTTAGTGAATTATAGGCTTGATCTTTCTTTCTGTAGCCACCAGTGGAGAGCACTTGTTTGACATACTGAAATTAGCCACAAGCATTGGATGCAAGGCCATCTACTTAAAGCCATCCTACAATTCTGCTGCTAAAAGTTACTTTCCTGTTTAGACAAATGTCTTATTCCCATTTGGTGTGGAAAATTGCCAGTTATCAGGATCCACACTACCACCGCCACCAAACAAACAAACAAACAAAAAAAAAAAAAAAAAAAAAAAAAAAGAGATAAGGGAGCTAACTTCACCTCAATTTCCAGATTAGCCAGCAAGAGTGATCACTCTTGATTGATAACATTGTACCGTTGATAAGTTCAGTTTTCACTGCCTTTCTTGACTAAGCAGGGAGGTGGAAGGTGTCCTCGTGTTTTGGTAGGTAAGTAGGTGAAGCTACTTTTACATAAACGTAAACAAATGCCTGAAAAAAAAAAAATGGTTGTGGGAGAACACTGGCCTAAGAAGAGATGACATTGATCCACATGAGGATGTCCTGTACAGTTCCCAAACTAAAAAGTTAGCACCAGAGGTGTAAAGGCCTTAAAGAATAGTCTCTTCAATGGTATGGAGGCAAAAGGTCTAGCCCATGCTCTCCTTCAAAGGCTAAAGAAGTGAACAAATAAAAACGAAAGAAGAATCTGGGGAAAAGAAAATCAGTAAAATGAGAACTTGCAGTGCTACTCAATAAAGACTTGAGCACTTAAAAGCATTAAAGGAAAAACCAGTCGCTCAGTGATCAAAGGCAACTTCAAAAAGAATGGGAAAAGTGTGTCATGTCACCATTATAGCAGCTAACAGATTCACAAATGGACAGATGGATGGGTTTTGAAATCAAATGGAGACGCAGGGTTTGGAGTAA
>JADBJO010004499.1:95513-118013 GCA_016801955.1 Conus betulinus
CCTCAGAGTCATGTGGGTTTTTCTACCCCGACCGGCTCCTACCCAGAGTTGAGTTTGCTGTGGATTCAGTTGGGAAGACTGGGACCACACAGTCGAGTTTCATCCACTTAATGGATGCGTTTCTGAGAGTGTTACTCAAATTTCCTGACCAACACTGCAGGTGCCTGTATCTCTCGGGCCTGGTTGACGCCGGGATATATTATGAAAGGAAGCGTAGAGTACAGCCCTGTCATGTATCTCAGACCGAAATGGAAATCCGTAGCATCATCTTAATCATCCTCATTCTCATCGATCATCATAAAAAAAAAATGTTTCAAATTCTGTGGCCATTCATGCTCTGCTCTCATGGTGACCTCAATTTCGATGTCCTCTCCATGTCTGTGGTCTTGGTTTGGTTCCGTCGGGGACACCGGTATCGGCGGGTCCATGGGGGCTGTCGTTGGACGGACGTGGTGGCGCGCCCTCTGGAGGGAGCTCACTCACGCCGGCTCCGCGACTAAGCAATTATTGTCGTCAGTAGGGGGCTTAGTAGATGGTGTCCTGCGTATGTTAGCTCAGAACAGGCGCCACTGAACACCACCGAAGTGACTCGGCAGCGGTGCAGTGTCTCCTCCGGTGGGTTTGCCTCTTGATGGCTTGACAGTGACCGCTCCCTGTGGATTGCCGGTGCCGGGGCTGCGGCGGGGCCGACCGGGCTGTGGTTGTGGACGGGGTGTCGGAACGAGCGGCGTGAGTGCATGTCTCCGAGGTGCGCAGAGGTTGGGACAGCAAAAAAAAAGAAAAGAAAAGAAAAAAAAAAGAAGTTTGAAATCTACATTTAATTTTTAGAAAAAGATTTCCCCAGTTTTCTTTTCTATGTGTGAAAATAGAAATTACCTCCCTTTATCCCCCCCCCCCCCAAAAAAAAAAAAAAAAAAATAGAGCCCTCGTTCATCCTTTCATATGTCATCCATTAAAAAAAAATCAAACATTAGGACAACCAGGACGAACAGGAACAGACAATACGAAAGGAGCGGGGCCAACGCGGGCGTCGCGATGGGAGATCCCCGTTTCCGACTTAATATTAGTCGGATGAACACCTTATTTACGTCAGCATCCATCTCGCATGTCTGTATTCTAAATTACAAATATTTTAAAATAATAATGCCAAATTCCAACCGGTCAGGCACCAACACATCCAGCAAGGCTTCTGGGCTGTCAGAAATCAACCATCCATATATCCTCCCTTGGTTAACAGCAGCGCCCAAAACCATTCTAGCACAAAGACAACCCTATAGTCCTGGTACCACAAAATATACCGAATTTTACAACCATGAAACGAGCTTCTCCTTACTCCAGAAATCACTCAGGAATTGGGTAAAGGAAAACAGAAATAAAAGTCGGAGTACATGAATCACAATCGGAACACTCCGAATGGGCAAAAATATTCGAGAGCGCTTCGCAGACACGCCTCGACTACACACCCTTTTACAAGCAGGATGGAAAATGGATAAAATAAAAAAAAAAACAACCACCTTTTCTTTCCTTTTTTTCCCCTTCTCTTTCACTTGCGAAAAGGGTGGTTTCACGATAACAAATACTTTCTCTATATACAGAAATAACTTACCAGAACGGCGGGTGGACAGAAGAGGAAGTGCCGGCCAGCCCCCAGTCTCGACGGAAGACAGGGCTCGACCAGCCAGTCCCCACCGAAAGGAACTTCAGGTCCTGGACGACCCAATGGAGAGGTGGCAGTGGGTAGGGATAGAGATCCCCAACAGAAGACCAGCGGCTTCCTTCGGCCGAGCGAACGGCTAGGTCCCCCGCTGCAACGCTACGATGATGTAGACAAGAGAGGCCCACTACCCAAGGATGGGAATCCTTACCACTCGGCTGCCAGCGAATCGAGTGCCTAACCAAAACCCAGGATCGACCAACCCAAGATTGCAACAAGTCTGAATACAGTTACAGTCCCACCCAGGGACATCTCGAGAATGCCAACTTGCCAGAAAAACACGAGCAACACAATCCGGCCTAAAACTCTTGCCAGGTATCTAAAAGGAAAAAAAAAAAAAAGAAAAGAAAACCCACCTGCGCGCACACGCGCGCCTACACACACGCACATACACACATACATACGCGCGCACACACACGCGCACACACGCACACACACACGCACCGCACAGCCGCGCGGCAACACACACTCACACGCGCGCGCCGTATCATCTGTACACACGTTCGCTCTCGCGTGCCCCTCACATTCAGCTTTTTTTTTTTTAATTGAAGGGGACAGTCAAGTCCGAGATGCTGCAACCCCACGGACGACACGCTTGAGAGCATGACCTCTGTGCTCTAACCTCCACACAAGCCAAAACTGGCACACTGCCTGTCAGCAACAATCCCTTATGTATAAACTAAAGAAATTTTAAAAGGCGTCCGTGACAAGTGACATACTCTGTTGTGGAGAAATGATAACTAAGATCTTGTCGCAGAAAAAAGTGCAAGTGCACCAGCTGCCATGGCGAAGTGGTTAGCTTTGCAGACTCCTGGCTGGGAGGTCGTGGGTTCGAATCCCATCAGAGTCATGTGGGTTTTTCTGCCCCGACCGGCTTAATGACCTTCATAAGAAGATTAGGGAAGAGGATGGTAGATGACATGGAGGTCCCTGGCACTAGCATTGAGAGACTTTTCAAGAAACTCTATCTACATAAAGCAGTAGGTCCAGACTGTGTCAGTGGAAGACTTCTAAGATCATGTGCTGCACAGCTTAGTGGGATTTTCAGTAAACTTTTTTCATGGTCCCTGAGAGAATGTGTTGTCCCGACTATTTGAAAAACTCAACCATCTGCCCAGTCCCCAAGTCAAGAAAACCATCCCAGCTGAATAATTACAGGCCTGTTGCTCTCACTAGCATTGTTATGAAATGTTTTGAGCGCATCATTCTTTCGAAACTGCTTTCACAAACACAGCATCAACTCGAGCCTTTCCAGTTTGCATACAAGCAAGTAGATCCATAGACGATGCAACCATCACATTACTCAGCAACGCTTACACACATCTAGACACACCCAAATTCCTTTGTCAGAATACTCTTCATTGATTTCTCTTCAGCACTCAACACAACCTCACCTCAAGGTACAGAAACTACTCACTCTTCAGGTTTCCCCAAGATTGATTGTTTGGATTATGAGCTTTCTTGTCAGATCTCAATCAGTGTGTTACCAGGGAACTCTGTCTTCCCTACATTCCACAACCACTGGTTCACCCCAAGGCACTGTGCTTTCACCTGTGCTCTTCATTATTTATACCAACGACTGTAGAGGCTCAAACACAATGCCAGTTGTTAATTTAAGTATTCTGATGACATAGCCATCCTTGATCTATCTAAGTTAGACACTACCAATTTTACTGCTGTCGATACATTTACGGCTTGGTGTTCTGAAAACTTTCTGAATTCAGATGTCAGCAAAACAAAAGAACTGGTGGTAGATTTCCGTAGAGCCCCATCCCCCATTGCAGACCTTGTAATTGATGGTCAGACTGTGGAAAGGGTGTGTCTCAGTAGAAATATCTGGGCACAGCACTTGACAAACAAACTAACTTTTGATTTCAACACGGCAGCTATTCACAAGAAATGTCAGTCCAGGGTTTACTGTTTGCAAAAGCTGCGCTCACTCCATGTAAACTCAAAAATCCTTGCACAGTTTTACAGATGTTTTGTTGAATCTGTTTGAACCTTTGGCTTCTTGTGCTGGTTTGGTGGGCTCAATGTGAAGAAAAAAAAGAGAATGTGTCGAACAAGACTGTGAATGTGTGGGGGAAAGTGGTGGGTGAAAGGCAAGCGAGCATGAGTGAATTGTATGAGAAGCATGCAGTACGAAAGGCAAGACAAATTACAAAAGACTCCTCACATGTCCTGGCCCCTAATTATGAACTGCTGCCATCTGGCCAACGGTTCTGGATGCCAACGGTCCGATTGATCAGAACAAAAGAGAGTTTTATCCCAATGTCTATATCCCTTCTCAACAAGTAATAATTGTGTGTGTGTGTGGGGGGGGGGGGGGGGGGGGGGGGGGGGTGCATGCGGGATGGGGGGGGGGGTGTGGACAAAGGGAGAGGGGTGGGACATATACATATATAATGTGTATGTGCTGTGTGTGCGTGTGATTGAATAAATCTGTATGTATATTAGGTGTGTGTGAGGGCATGTGTGTATACATGTGTGTGTGTGTGTGTGTGTGTGTGTGTGGTTATTAAAGGTGTTTTACTGTTCTTTGCCATAATTATTTACTTAACTGCTTTTTGTATTCTTTACTTTTATCATTTGTGTGCAACAATGAAAATTTGATTTGATTAAGGCATGGTTGTTACCAATTGTTCTATTATTTTTATGTTAATTAATTT
Source organism: Conus betulinus (assembly GCA_016801955.1). Lineage (NCBI taxonomy): Eukaryota > Metazoa > Mollusca > Gastropoda > Neogastropoda > Conidae > Conus > Conus betulinus. The sequence goes on from JADBJO010004499.1 coordinate 99,897, forward strand.
ATTTATTCATGTGTGTGTACATGTGTGTGTGTGTGTGCGCATGCATGTGAGTATAATTATGTGTGTGTGTGCATGCATATGAGTGTGTGTGCATGTGTGTGTGTGTGTGTGTGTGTGTGTGTGTGTGTGTGTGTGTGTGTGTGTGTGTGTGTGTGTGATATATCTGACTGCTTTATGTGTTTTTTGCTATTATTTACCATTGTACATGTATTTTAAAATTCTGTGAAATCAAGTTTGACCATTATGTAATACTGAAAATCTATCATAAGTATTATTGTTTACTCAAAAAAGTTTTACTATTTCTTGATCATTTATCATGTGCATCATCATCAGCATCATCATCATCATCATCATCATCATCATCACTTTAATGCTTCTTTTAATCAGAATTTAGGTCTGACAGTGTTGTTTCTGTTTTTTTTTTTTCTTCACTTTTAGCAAAATCTGAAAATTAGCAAGTGGTGTGTGTGTGTGTGTGTGTGTGTGTGTGTGTGTGTGTGTGTGTGTGTGTGTGTGTGTGTGTGTGTGTGTGTGTTTAGTATGTGTTTTATCTACATGTATGAGGTTTTACATTATAACTAAATTGATTTTGTTGGGTTGTTGTTGTTGAGTTACCCTACTTGTTTATTGTTTATTGTTGCTGAGTTACCCTACTTTTTATTGTTCATGTTTTTTCATGTTTATTTATGTCACTAAGTATAGTTAGTCAGCAGCATGATTGTAATTTCTCAGAATTGAGATAATAAATATTCTTGTATCTTGTATGTTCAGCGCTTTTAGTTTTTTCATCTATTGTTAGAGATACAGCTGGATGGAGTAGCTTTGTTGCACGTCTATGGAGAGAATTCAGCCTTTTTTTGTGGATGTCACTACTCCCGTCCCACACTGTTGAAGCGTAATTGATATGTGACATTACCTGTGCAACGAAGAAAAGTTTAAGCACATTACTGTTGACGTAGCGCTTTAATTGAGATAAGAGGAAAAGATGTTTTGAGACTACCTTGCATACATTATTGAGATGAGACTGACTGCCATTTCAATTCTTTATCTATCATTAACCTAAAACATTGTTCTCATCTACCTGCTCGATAGAAGTGCCATTTAACTGAAGTTTTAGGCAAAGAGGAGTCAACTGGTGTTTTTGGCAGGTAGCTATAATCATAGATTTGGTTTTAGCTGGATGTATGACCATTGAGTTTGAATGACACCAGTCTGACACGTCGTTTAGACTTTCCTAGAGATATGTTTCTATTGTCAGTAGATCACTACCATTCGTTTTTGGAGTGACGAGTCATCGGCAAATAAATCTGTCGTGTCCTTTTCATCTGATACGGACAATGGTAAATCATTGATAAAGATGCAGAATAATAGGGTGCATAGTACTGAGCCCTGTGGGACTCCATGTCTGACAAAGTGTGAAGCGGAGGTTTTGCCATTAAACACCATATACTGAGTCCTATGTTCAAGTATGATTGTATTCCGCCGTTTGGTCTTCGTATGCAGCCTCACGTGCGGAATGCAGGTCTAGACCTGGGACTTGTGTCCGATTTTTCCAAGTTTCCTGATCAACCTCCGTGGACCTTTTTCACACCAGAGATTCGTTTTGATCTTGCAGCTTTTCGCAAAGAGTCCACCAGCTCTCTGGCATACAAGGCACTGTATGCTGACCTCTGTTCGAAATTCCCATCCTATCAGAAAATTTTCACTGACGGTTCCAAGTCTGAAGATGGGGTGGCCTGTGCAGCCTATTGCCCTGGTGCTCCTTCTCAAATACTGTCAGAACATATTCCTTCAGATGCTTCTGCTTACTCTGCTGAACTTACAGCTCTGGTTCTGGCTCTGAGGATAATCTCACAATCTAAGAAGAGGGAATTTCTGGTTTTGTCAGATTCACTGTCGGCTTTGGAGGCCATAGCTGGCCGCAACCTCTAGCATTCAGAACTTCTACACTTTTTTTTTTTTTTTTAACTTTTTACCAAGTTGAAAGTAGAGGGTTACAACATTCTTCTGGCTTGGGTTCCTGATCATGTTGGCATCGGAGGGAACGAAATGGTTGATCGTTTGGCCAAGAATGCCACACGAGAGAAAATGTCCAACCTATATATCCCCTACTCAGATCTGAAACCCAAAATTAACGATTATGTCAGAGACCTCTGGCAGGAGGATTGGAATACACAGACGAATAACAAACTCTTTCAGATCCGTCCAAACCTAAAGGAGATCCTCTCATCTTCGTCTGGTGGTCGTAGAGAAGAAACAGTTCTACGCCAGCTGCACATCGGCCATGTATTTTACCCATTTCTACCTTTTTAAAGAGTGAAGAAGATCCGTGGTGTATTCCATGTCATGTGCCACTCACAGTGAAACATATTCTTTTAGAGTGTTGGGACTTGCACGATGTGAGACACAAACATTTTACAGCAGATTCCATGAAAACCTTGTTCAGAGATGTTCCGCCTGACGTGATCTTTGAGTTTTTGAAAAGAGGTTGACATTTTTCATCGGATCTGAGATTTTACAGTGGACAGATTTTTTAACAAAGATTTGGTTGAGTTTTTAGACAATGTATTTTAAAGAATGTGTGTGAATGAATGACATGTGAGTTGATTTTAACGTGGTGACAGCCCTGATATGGCCCTTTGCAGTCGGCTGGGCTATCAGCAACATTATCCTATCTTATCTTATCTTATCATATCAAGTATGATTCGAATAATGAGACAAAGACAAAGACAAGACAAAGTCTTTTATTTCGTATAGGCCATAGCCCCTTAGAAGGGGGATGTACACAGAGCAAATTTACACGACACATTTCTAGTAGATGATGTAAACAACTTTAAGCTAACATAGAGTTACGCTGTTTAAAACCTCTGTACAAATAAACAGCAAACTGTTTCACTATTTCATCATTTGTCGATGCCATTAACATGATTAATTTAAACAAGGATGGATGTCTAAAGTATTTAGGTGGGATATACTGTTGTCTTAAATCACTTAATTCTGGACATGAAAGAACAAAATGAACTTCATTATCCTGTGATTCGTGACACAATGGACAAAAAATCATACGATCACCTACAACTCTATATCGTTGAGAATGTGCAAAGATATCTGAAATACCCAATCTAAACTTTGTCACAGCATGTCTCAAATGCTTATTAATAGTCATTGACAAATAGGTAGGAATGCAATGCATATAGGATTTAACAGTCTGTAATAGAAAACCTAGAGCTGTCTTCAACATGCGAGTTCCACCTCTGCCAACTACAATCAATCAATCTTTGCCGAAACACACACGAATAAAACCATTTACATCACCAACACCCTGGTTTTTCCCACACAAAACCAAATCCGAATTCATACAATTTTAGTCTTAATTTAGAGGTCCAGTTTTCCTTTCCCCTGTTATCTAACTCTAAAAGCATTGCGTAGGCTTTGTATGGCAATCTGTGTTGTTCCATTTGAGTTATTCTTAGCCAGTAACGAATACACTTTACCACTGAAATTAAATGTATAGGGTATCTATTGGTCTCCATCCATATACCAGATCGTTCGGTGTTTTCAATGAAACACCAATAAATTTCTTTAGAGCATACAGGTGGATTTTCTCAATATGTATAGCAGCAGAATCAAAACCCATATTTCAGCACCATATTGTAGCATTGGTTGAATTTGAGCGTCAAAATAATTTCAAAAATAAAGTCAAAGATTCGTTATTTAACATCGTTAATTTCTTCAGTATACACAATAACGCATATTTAGCTCTACTTGCAAGATCTTTACAAGCAAAAGTAAAGCTTAAACGTGTAGAAAAATATATACCAATTAAGATATTTGTAAGCATTCACAACAGGCATAGTAGTTTCCATTATATACCCCTTTCCCTGGCTGCAAGATATCCACCCTTTTCTGAACACAATTACATTGCTTTTATTCATGTTTATGTTTAATCGAAGTGAAGCGGATGCTCTTTCTAAACTGTTCACTGAGTTTGTAAACCACTATCGTTTCAGACATCAATGCAACATCGTCAGCTAAAAGAAGAATGAAAATTTCCAAAAAAATCATTTATGAATTTGCACCATGTCGTCCAGAATTAGTCACTTCTTTCGTTAATTCATTAATGAACAAAGAAAACAAAATGGGACTACAAACATCCCCTTGTTTAACTCCAGTTGTACAGGTTATATAATCAGTCAGAGAACCCGCCGCTTCTTACTCTAGCTTTTACAGAGTCGTACATGCTCATGGCACATTGATACAATTTACCTCTTATCCCATTTTCAAACAAAATTCGCCACAATATGCTCCTGTAACAGAATCAAATGCTTTTTCAAAATCAATAAAAGCGACATATAATTTACGATTCAAACAAAATTGTTTTTGCACAAACGCCATTAAAGTGAACATGTGGTCTATCGTGGAGTAAATTTCGTTTAAATCCAGCTTGGCATTCACCTGTGAGGTTCTTTTCCTCTACCCACTCCTGCAGTCTTCCATTGATAACAGTACCGTACATTTACTACTAACATTACACAAAGAAATTCCTCTATAATTATTAGGATCATCAACATTACCCTTTTTATATAAAGGAAGAACTATTGATTCTGTCCACAGCACAGGAAAAACACCCCCTGTCAAATAGAGAATTGAAATACTTTGTAACAAAACCCAATATCAAATCAGACTTACATGCATTTTTCACTATTTCACCAATAATACTATCAGGGCCACTAGCTTTATGACTTTTCAGTTTTCTTAAGGCCATCATAATTTCATCCCTTGAAACTGGACGATTGAAATAATCGTTACTGGAATTACTATCATCACTGGTATCATCGTGATCATTTCCACCACCACCGCCTTCCTCATCTGTAACATCATCTATGCCAACGTCTTTTTCAAGCAGTTTCTGAAAATGTTGAAACCAGTCTTCCAAACCAATGTTATTAGACAGTTGTTTTCCTTTATTGTTGATTTTACGCATGGAATTCCAAAACTCCCTTTGGTCATTCACAGAAGAAACCAACTGTTCTACTAAAATCTGTTAAACTGTTTACGTTTGTGTTTCAAAAGGTTCTTGTATTCACGCCTGGCTGTGCAATAAGAAAAATGATCATGGGGTAATAAAGTGCGACGAAATTTATTTAAATGGTTACGGGCCTTTCTTTTACCGTTACGACACTCTACGTCATACCAGTCATCACAACTTTGTTTTGCATTTATGTTAAACTGTTTTTTTCATACATTCAGCTGCATCTTTTAGGCAACTGTTAAATATATTCAAAGATTCGTTAACATCAACACCAATTGTCGTAATCGCCATTTCTATTCTCTCCTGAATTTCAGGAGAGCACATTGCATCATTAAAAGTACTGGCATACCTCTCATTCCATACATACTTCTCCATTAAACATCTACTAATATTCATTTTCGCATTATTTATGTTTTCACTAGGAAATATGAATTTCATCATTACAGGCATATGGTCAGATTCAACTCTTTCTAACACATGCATTTCACAATTATTAACAAATTTTGCAAGCAAATCACGTGACATTATAAAATAATCATTGACGCTATTGCCTCTCTCAGAAATGTATGTGTAGCGATCGTCGAAATCGCCCTGACACATACCATTCACAATATTCAAATTCAGAGCAGTGCACATATTAATCAACATCTTACCGTAATTGTTCAATACAGTATCTTCAGACTTCCTGTTTTCGAATAATGAGAGAGAGAGAGAGAGAGAGAGAGAGAGAGAGAGAGAGAGAGAGGGTGGAGAGAGAGATGTTGTGTGCACGAGTGGATGCACGCTCATTTTAAACTAGTTCTCGCAATTTTTTTTTCTAACTCGTGCAAGGTTCAGGGAGCCACACACACACACACACACACACAGACTGAAAAGTCGGACGCAGGTTGGTACATAAGTACAGATAGGGGCTCTGTGGGGAGATTCTATAAACAAACGCCAAGATGTTTCAGGAAACAAATCTTTACAGGGAGTGACTGTTTGTCGAGAGAAATTTCTAGTAAATGTAAAGGCAAAAACAGTCCAGGAGCAAAGCAACATTTACAGTGATAGAGTGTTTGTTTTTTTTATTTGATACAATATGGACAAAGAAAAAAATGCTTCATATTACAGCTATAACAACAATCTTTGTAGGGCACAGGTTTTTTGTTGGGTGGTCAGTCCAGTACAAAGAGAACAATGTTTCACTAAGAGTGGAAAGATTTTTCGTGTGCGTGTGTGTGTGTGTGTGTGTGTGTGTGTGTGTGTGTGTGTGTGTGTGTGTGTGTGTGTGTGAAAAGTACAAATCCATAGTCACAGCAGAGCCCACAGCTATTCTTATAGCCCTGTATTAGGCTACTTACTAGATTTCCCTAAATATATATTTAAAATTCTTTTCTGGGTCGATTCAAAGTCAGTTTCACATGGTCTGAGTAAATCGAACTCTGCAATTAACAGTAAACAATACCTTATTCTTGAAATCAAGTATCTAATACATTTTCTACTGTTGAAAGGTAGTGGAATTAGATTCCTGGGTACCCTCAAATTATATCGATTCCACATCCATTGTAACGAAAGAGTTGACAGACTGGCAAAAAAGCGGCGCAAAAACGTGCTGAGATTGCCTGCAGTTTAAACATTCCTCTGCCTCTTCTGGAGGGATAGAGAATATGGAAATGCATGTTGGAAGCACTTCAGAAAAAAGCTAGAGGATTCTGCATTGCCTACTTGTTAAAAAGAAAGCAGTTATACGGTGTGATATTCTTTTAAGAACTTGTAATGGCGTATATCGCATAAAGTCAATGACCACTTTAATTTAATGCTTTTAAAACAAAATTACTAAAGGCATATAATAGCATCTGTGATGAAAAGATGGCAAATGTGCATAGGTTTCTCAAATGTAAGCGGTTGAAAAATGTTTTGCCTGCTTGACCCGAATCTTTCCTCGATGAAATTTTCAATAATTCCTCACTGATAGGCCTATATGACATTGGATTAGGCCTAGCATTGAGTCCATTTTTACTTAACTGTAATGAGGTGCTGATGTTGTATTTTTGTATGTGATATTAATTGGATTAGAAAAACATTTTTGCTGTGTTCAGGTTTTTTTAATTGTTTCTTTTTTTGTCTGAGATCCTATGACGTGCATAGACATTCGATCCGAAGACTTCAGAGAGAGAGAGAGAGAGAGAGAGAGAGAGAGAGAGAGAGAGAGAGAGAGAGAGAGAGAGAGAGAGAGAGAGAGAGAGAGACGACGATGTCAACCACTCGTCCACACAAAGCAATAAGTGTGTGTGTGTGTGTGTGTGTGTGTGTGTGTGTGTGTGTGTGTGTGTGTGTGTGTGTGTGTGTGTGTGTGCAAGTTCTGAAAATTGGTGTGTGTGTGTGTAGTAGTAGTAGTAGTAGTAGTAGTAGTAGTAGTAGTTTTCTTTAACGTCTTTTCACTAATGTGATATTAGACGAAGAGAGAGAGAGAGAGAGAATACAATACAATACGGGATTAAATTAAAAAAAAAAAAAAAAAAAAAAAAAAAAAGAGAGAGAGAGACAGAGAGACAGACAGACAGAGACAGACAGACAGACAGAGAGAGAGAGAGACGCAGGAGCGAAGGGAGTGCAGGAGTAAGGGTGCAGAGAGAGAAAGGAGCAGAGAGAGAGAGAGAGAGAGAGAGAGAGAGAGAGAGAGAGAGAGGGGGGAGAAAAGAGGCGAGAGTGGGGGTGATAAGAGAGAGCATTTAGAACAATCTGACAAAAAAAAAAAAAAAAAAAAAAAAATTCCAAAGAGATACAAGACAATCGATTTTGAAGCACGGGGGGGGGGGGGGGGGGGGGGGGGGGGGGGGGGGGGGGGGGGATAGAAATAAAGCACAAATGGAGGGGGGAAATGCAATAATGATAGCCCAGTCGCCACGGGTAGGAGGGGATGCCATATGGATAATAAATCAAGTTATTCCAGCCGAACCGTGAGAGAGAGAGAGAGAGAGAGAGAGAGAGAGAGAGAGAGAGAGAGAGAGAGAGAGAGAGAGAGAGAGAGAGAGAGAGAGAGAGAGATCGAGAGAGAGAGAGTCAGATAGAGATACATAAGCACAGTATCGACAGACACACACACACAGGAGGTAGTAGGAAACACACACACACACACACACACACACACACACACACACACACACACACACACACACACACACACACACACGCGCGCGCGCGCGCGCGCGCTCTCACATAAGACATTCTTACTAAACAAAATAACATACATGTGCATTTCAAGTACAAAAACACTTCGTAATAGTCAGGTACATACATAAGGCAAAGAGGGTGGTGGGTGGTGGTGGTGGTGGATTTATGGTGGAGTATGCAAGTACTGGCACATAAGATGGTTGAAGTAATGGTTTTGAAGGTTGATATGCATTGGCGTTGTTGTTGGTTGATTCAGGGAGCGAGTTCCATTGACGGGAACCTGAATATGTTTAAACTGGATTTGAATAAGTCAATTCTAGGAACAGGGGACATGTAGTTTGTGTAGAGTCCTTGAGGAATTTATTGAGAATCTGTGAACTAATGTTGAGGGTGCCTTCCCAGACACAATCTTGTGCATTATGATCCCTTTGTTGTATTCTAATCTCAGACTTAAGGGGAGAACTTGAATCTTTTTATAGTCCGAGTCCAGAAGACTACTGCTTTTTAGGAGGACTAATTTGAGTGCTCGCTTGTGTAGGCTTAACAATGGTTTGAGGGTGTTAGCGCTAGCACAGTCCCATAGAGTAGATCCATAGTCTATGTATGATTGAATATGAGACTGGAAAAAAAAAAGAGCTTGCGTGAATGCAGGTCGAGGAAGCGTTTGATTTTGGAGAGTTGATAAATTTTCTGTGAAACTTTTTTGCATAGTGAGGTTATGTGAGCTTGCCAACTCATATTATTATCAATTGTTATTCCTAGCACTTTGAGGTATTTAACCTGTTCAACGGGTTCATTTTTAAGATGTACAGGAGGAAACTTAATAGTGAGATTTTGTCTTTTTTGCCTGGTTGTGATGAGCATGGATTTAGTTTTTTGGGTGAAGCGACATGTGATTTAGTTCAGTCCATTTGACGAGGTCATTCGCACTTTCTTGTAAGGTTTGTGCAAGAACAGTAATAACATCAGAATGATTTGTATGTATTGTTGTATCATCAGCAAAGAGTTCACAGGTGGATGTGATATGGAGAGGTAAATCATTGATGTAAATTGTGAACAGTAAGGGACCCAGGATAGAGCCTTGTGGGACGCCATAGGAAAGTGTTTGAAATGAAGAGTAAGTTGTATTAATTTTTACACATTGTTTGTGGATAAGCCATACAATTTTAATTTTCTAAGAAGAAGGTTTATGGTCTATTACATCAAATGCTTTTTTTGAAATCAATGAATAGGACACCACAATATCTGTTGTTGTTAATGCTATTTAGCCAGTCATCAAACCAGGTTGATTAGGGCTGAGTGGCATGAATGGTTGTGTCGAAACCCGGACTGTCTTGGATGAAAAGTGGTGGTATGTATTTAGGTGGTGTAATGTGTGTTTGTGTATGTGTTTTTTCCAAAGGTTTGGAAATAGTGGAAATGATTGAGATTGGTCTGTAGTTTGCAGGGTCTGAGCTGTCACCTGCTTTGTAGATAGGTATGACTTTCGCCTTTTTGAAACTGTCGGGAAAATGATTTTTGTCGATGCATAAATTGAAGACGTATGTTAACGTATCTGTAATTGCTGGAGCTGATAGTTTGAGGATTTGCCGTCTAGGCCATCACCCCCAGGTACCTGACTGTTTTAGGTGCGTTAGGTAGTGAAAACTTTCAAAAACTGTTATTGGTGGAATATAAAGTTCAGACTTGATGTTTTTATCTTGGCAATATTGTTTCAGTTTTTGTAGGTCGTTTGATCTGGATGATCTGTCGTGACAATTTTATTGGCAATAGTGCAAAAGTGGGTGTTCAGCTGTTCGACAGAGATGTCTTTAATTACAGATGATTTTGAAGATTGATTGTTTGTTTGTAAGCTCGTTAATAGCTCTCCATAGCAATTTTGGGTTCTGGTTTGACGATATTAGTTCTCGATAATATTTCATTTTTTCTCTGCGCTTCTGTGAATTTATTGCATTTCTCAGTTTTCTAGATTCCTCTTCATAGCCATGTTGTTTTTAGCAGCATCTCTAAGGTAACCTGCCTCCTGTAACTCTTTAGTGTACCATGCCGGCTTAGGATCATGTCGCACTCTAATCGTTTTTAGAGGGGCGTGTTTATCATAAATTTCAGTAAATGTTTTGATCCAAAATTCTACTGCAAGATCTGGATTAGTTATGTTGAAAACTGAAGAGAGATTTGAGTTGAGCAAGTCATGTAGAAAGTCTTGGTGTTTAAAGCTTGTAAAGCAACGGTAGGTCATTGTCTTGTGTCCCGTTTTGGGAATTTTTACTCCTTTTTTGGACCATGTGACACAAACTGGATAATGATCGCTACAGTTTAGAACAGGGGCGCAGACTTCTGTTATGTTAGTTTTATCTGAAACATAAATATGGTCGATAAGTGTCTTGGAGTTTGGTGTGATTCTCGTTGGAGATTCGATGAGCTGATGCAGATTGAATAGACTGAATGCTTGGGTCCATTGGTTTTGTACTTTCAAAAGGTCTATGTTAAAGTCTCCAAGTAAAATGATTTCCTTGGATTCAAGCGAGACTGCATCCATCATCGTAATAAATTTGTCGACCCAGTTTATTCTTTCAGATGGGTTCCTGTAACAGAAACCAACCAAAATGGGAGGGTTTCTTTTCAGCTTAACTTCTATCCAAACACATTCTACACCGTTACTTTCTAGGTGTAGAAGTCGTTTGAAGCTGAGGGTTTCGCTGATGTAGATAAGAAGACCCGTCTCTTTCGCAAGTGAAGGATCTTTCCGGATTGTGTTGTATCCTGGAATAGTTACATCATTGTCGCTAATGTGTGCAGCTAATCTGGATTCAGAGAGTCCTAAGATATGAAAAGGTTTACCATGATTCCAAATCAGTGTTGATATATCTGATGTCTTGTTAACTGCATGTTGGATATTAAGGTGACAGATTCGGAGTCCTTCTTTGCATGGCCATGCAGACTGGTTCTTGCTCATTTTCTAGTTGTGTGCTGATGTGATGATAAAAGGAGACGACGATTTTGCACGTTAATTGACGTTAAGTTTTGTATAATCAAGGAACACAATAAAAATTACATAAAAGTGAGAGAAAATGGGGCTAGTTTACACACCGTACTAGAAGCATATGAGAAGCCCACAAAAACAGGGGGGAAAAAAAGCCCAAAATACAAAGAAAATCTTCACAGTGTATGTCCGTCGGCTCCTTGGCCAGATGGTATACTTATGGGTACACCTTTCTGAATAAAAATATACACTCCCTCACAAAGGAAGCACTTTCTAGAGTAGAATTACAGTTAAGGGGACAGAACATGAGGAGAAATAAAGTAAAATGAAACTTAAGACAAAAAAAGCAAAGAACCAACAACTTAAAATGAAAACAAGTGGGAAAAAAAAACAAAAACAAAAAAAAGACAAAACAAAAAAAAAAAAGCCACACTTTTCTGTACGGCAGACAGTCTTGTATTTTTACGGCTTTGTTCAGTCTCTTTTCTGTACGGCACACAGTCTTGTATTTTACAAAGTCTTCTGTATATACGTGTTTAAGTCCACTTCACTTATCATAAAATCAGCACTGCCGGCACCGGATGAAAGTTACACACACACACACACACACACACACACACAACACACACACACACACACATACAATTAACTCTTAGCTCAACCTCCCTCCCCAACAAACACACATACAATTAAACTCTTAGCTCAACCTCCCTCCCCAACAAACACCCACTCACTCAAGCACAAACTTCTACCGTTCGTAAAAATTTAGTCCGTGGCCATATAATAGCGTATACTATTAAGACATTTATGCTCGCTCGCATATACGCAAACTGGGACTTGCAATCAGAATGTGTGGGGAAGCATGGAGNGTGGTGTGTGTGTTTTGTACAATTTTTTTCTGTTTGTGTGTGGTATTTGGGTTTGAGTATCTGACTTCTCGAATCCGTCTCTCCGTCTCTGTCTCTTTCGGTCCTCTTGTCCCTCCTTCTCTTCTCTTTATTCTGCTCTCTCTTCCCCTACCTTCACCTCCCCCTCCCCCTTCTCTCTCTCTCTCCTTCTATCCTCTCTTTTCCTCTCTCTCTCTCTGTCAATGTCCTGGTTTCTGCTCCTCTGTTCTCTTCGGTCTGTCCTGCTGTCTGTCTCTGTCTCTTTTCTCTGTCGTCTGTCTCTCTGTGTCCTCTCTCTGTTCTTCTGTCTCGTCTCTATCTCTCTTCTCCTCTGTCTCTGCCCTCTCTTCCTTTCTCTCTCCTCTATCATCTTCTTTATCTGTCTGTCCTACCCCCTGTGCGTGGTGGCGCGCCTTGCGCGCGGCGTGTATTTGTTTGTCAGTGTTGTCGGTCGGAGGTTCGCGCTCTGTGTGGTGTGTGTGTTGTGTCTTGTTGTGTGTTGTGTTGTGTGTGTGTGTCTCGTGTCTCGTCTCTCGGTCCTCTCAGTTTCGTCACATCTTTTTTTTTCTCTCTTCCAAATATCTACACATACCACTTACCACACACCCCTACAACAATCCCCCCAAACCCTTCGGATAATATATCATCTATATATATATAATATACAATCGTAAATTCGTACCTGTTGTTATGTATCTCTCTCTTGTATTGGTAATCTCACTTCTTATGTGTCTCGGTATATATATATTGTGTCTCTCGGCCGTTTTTCATGTGTCTATGTATCTCTATCTCTCTCATTATCTCTCTCTATCTATAGCTATTTCGGTCTTTTGATATCTTCTTTTTAATATATATATAATATAAAACCTTGTTATATATCTATATACCTATATCTATAGCATTTTAGACTAAGAATTTCTATATATCTCTAATATATAAGAAAAATATAATCTAGAAACTATATGTACATATGCATATTGGTGTTGTCTGTGTCTGGTCTCTGTCTATTTTCAAGTATTAAATGTATATATCTATATTATATATCGTTTATATCTAGTCTATGTCTCTGTATGTCTATAGTATGTGTTTTGTTTTTGCCTCGTTTGGTTTCTATGTTAAGATGTTCCAACACTTACCATCCCTTCTCTTTCCGTCTCTCTTGTCCTTATATCTCTCCACACTTGTTTCCTCTCATCTTATGCATTCTCTCTCTCGCTCCCTCGTTCTCTATCCCTCTAATCGCTCTCCTCTCTATCTCCTATGTCTCTCTTTTTTTCTCTCCACTCCCACACTCACTCTCTCTCTCATCATTACAATCACACACACAAAACCACACACACACCAAAACACACAAACACACAAATCACACATGTGATCCTCTGTGTGTAGCTATGTATATCTGTTCATGTCTTTTCTTCTATGTCGGTGGTTTATGGTTTGCCTCTCTCTTTTACTTAAAAATCTCTCCGCTCTTCTATCTCCCCCCCTACTCATCCTTTCATCTCTCTCATTCTCTCATCTCTCTCTATCTCTCTATCTCTCTTCTCTCTTCTCTCTTCTCTATCTAGCACAACACACACACAAACACGCACACAACACACACACCGCTCTCTCTCTATCTTTATCTATCTCTCTCTCTCTATCTCTCTCTCTCTCTAGCACACACACACACAACACACACACACACCACACACACGGACACGCACACACAGTTTCTGCACACGGACACGCAGACACTCAATGCATCTTACATAAGCCGGCCCAAGGTCTGCATAGGGATAAAAGAAAAAAAAAAAAAAAAAGAAAGAAAAAAAAAAAATCTGTACCCTTCAAGCAAAAAAGAAAAGGGGTCTGGCTCTCGAGCTGAGCATAATGTAAAAACAAACAAGGCAAACACGCGAACAGACACAAAAAACAAAAAAAAAAAACTATACTCTATTGAAAGATAAAAAAAAAAAAACCAAAAAAAAACCCAGCACGCCTGTGAACTATTACGTAGCCACATCACAGACCGTTGATTGCTAACATCACCTTCACTGTCACTGAAGTCTACCGAGGCCGACGTGGGCGGTGGGGGAATGGAGTGGGGACAAGGGGAGGGAGAGGGAGGACTACAGTGATGAACGTTGCACCAAAGTTTACAGTAAGAGCTTTCTGGTACAAAAAAAAAAAAAAAAAAAAAAAAAAAAATTTGTCCTTTTTTTTGAAATATGTCTGTGTGGATATGAACGTTGGGTGTATTTGTGTTTGGTGTGTTTTGTTCTATTTTCTTGTCTTTCTTTTCGAATCCAGAGGAAGGAAGGAAAGAAGTGGGGTAGGGGGGTGGAAGATGTAAGAGAGGGAAAGAGGAGGGGACAGAGGGGGAAAAGAAGAGGAAGAGAGGGAGAGGGGAGGGGGGAGAGAGACAGGGACGGTTGAGACAGACAGACACAGAGACAGGGGGACAGAGTTAGTGTGTGTGTGTGTGTGGGTGTGTGTGTGGTGTGTGTGTGTGTGTGTGTGTGTGTGTGTGTGTCTGTCTGTCTGTCTGTCTGTCTGGACTGTCTGTCTGTGTTGTGTGCGTGTGCGCGCGCGCGCCTATATGCTCCTAAAGGAAGCCATATACAGAAAATATAAAACAGTATATACACAACCCTTCCTGCTGGTGGTTGTGCTCTTTGTGTCTGATCTTACATCACAGTCAGCAGACACGAACCAGAAATCGTGGTGTGTGGAAAAAACAACTTGAACACCTTGGCCCCCTTCACCAGCCCACAACGGATCAAAGACTGGAACCCTCATACATCAAACCCGCACAAACAACAGCAGCAGGCAAACACAACCACCCGCCGCAACAGCGGCAAATCTCAAACGCTCGTAACGCTCTGTAGAAAAAATGGGATGGAAATCGCTCTCGTGTCCAAGCCTAAAACCTTCTGAATCTCTCTGTGTGCATACGAGTTGTGACGTCTGGACAAGGAACAACAGAGGAAGATCCCAGCAGGTGAAATGAGCAATTTCAGAAGAGTGCTCAACCTTTCCTCTTCAGGTCATGCCCCAAAAAGAAGAAGATGGCATTACTATCAGGCTGCGTGTGTGTCTCTGTGAGGTTCTGTTGATGACGGTGTGGGACTCAAGGCGGGAAAGAAGAAAGAGGCTATGGGCCTCGTGCTGAGGTCAAGCAGGACTCCCAGAGTATTCTATATGAAAGAAGAATGCGTCACTTTAATGAATGAAAAAAACGGTTGTTTGCCATTTGACCTGCTGAATCATTAGCGAAGATTGGATTTGACCAAAAAAAAAAAATACACCTGTGGATCATGTATTTGTTTTATTTGTATCGTTTGCTAACAATTCTTCGTCATTACCGAATGACTTGGCAAAGATTTCAATAAAAGAAAAAAAAAATGCAAAAGCATGTAAACTTACTCCCAGTTTGTCTTGAATACGCGTGTGTACATGTCAAGCAAAACGTAAAAACAACGTCACAACATGCGTCATTAAAAGGTAAAAACGTCACCATCAAACATGCGTCATTAAAAAGAAAACGTCACCATCAAACCTGCGTCATTAAAAAGGAAAACGTCACCATCAAAACATGCGTCATAATGTAGTTCGTCACTGAGATAAACTCTCTAAGTACTTTCGGAGATATTCCATAATAAAGAAAAAAAAAACCGTTTTGAGGCCGTTATAGCCGTTAGCAACGGCGATTATTCTTCTGGTGAAAATAAAACATCGGGCATCATCCATGACCCATAAATGAACATACCTACCAATTTTTTTCAGACAGATCGGGCACAGACGTTTTGTCTGGAGCGAGTTGGAACACATGTTTGAACACGGACAGATAGACAGACAGACAGACAGCATTTCTTCGTTCCCATTGTAAAGTACTCCCTGTTCTAATAAGAACTGGAAGTACACAAGAGGGTGAAGGAATAGGAAGAATGGGAAGGAGGAGGAAAAAGGAAAATGAGAAACCTGAAATTAGGGGAAATGAACTTTAAGAGTTGAACCCTTCACTACCAGCATATCGGGAACCATCACAATCCCCTTTGAAGATCTCTCTCTCTCTCTCTCTCTCTTCTCTCTCTCTCGCTTCTCCTCTCTCTCTCTTTATATATATAACATATATATATAAGGATATAGATATATATATATATGTACGTAGCATGTATGTGTATATGTATGTATGTATGCATGTATGTATATATGTATGTATGTCAGTGTAACATAGAACAAAGAATGCGAGTATCCCCCAACAGACTGAAGTATAGATATGATATTGAAAAGTATATTGCTCGAAAAAAAAAAATAATAAAACTTCGTGTATGAAGATTTTTAGATCCACATGGCTTTACTATAAGCCGATATTGGCAGACCCAAACTGATCTGTGATCGCATGCTTACTTTGCACATTACATTATCATCGGTTCGCGCGCGCATGCACGCACACACACGGAGAGAAAGAGAGAAAGGGGGGAGGCAGGGAAGGGAGGGAGGAAGAATCTAACCCCACCATCACAGAGCCTGTCGTTAACCTTTCTCAATAGGTCTCCTTAGGCCTATGCAGGCAATACAGAACTTGACACTGACATCAAACACAGCATAGAGCAAGCCCACCCTGCCTCTCCCATTCCAACCCCGCCGCCGACCTTCCCTTTCCCGAATGCCAAAACCAAAAGCAGAACCTACCTTGATGGCGGAGATAAGAGTCATGTTTACGACACTGCCGATGGGGTGCGGCGGCGTCTCTGCGACGTTCACGGAGTGAACACAGTTCTGTTGACGTTCAAAACTTCCTAGCCGAAACCTGCCCAAGTGGATAGCGTCGCGGATTTCCTGCTGGGGGAGGTCGTCGGTTCGATTCCCATCAGAGCCATTTGTTTGTGGGATTTCCCCTTTTTTTTTCCCCGACCAGAGCTGTGTTTACTACGGGCTCAGTTAGGAAGACTGGGACCACTCAGTCGAGTTTCATCCACTTAATGGATCTGTCTCTGAGAGTGTTGCTCACATTTCCTGACCAACACTGCAGGTGTCTGTCCGTATCTCTCGGGCCTGGCTGACGCCGGGATACGTTATAAAAGTAAGCATAGGGTGCAGTCCGGTAAAGCAGTCATATCAGAATGAAAATCAGTAACATCGTCTTTTTTCTATCCTAGTCGATCTTTTTTTTTTTATAGATTGTTTTCAAATTCCACGGCCCGGCTTGTCTTGCTTTTATGTCCACCTCAGTTTCGATAGCCCTTTCCAGGCGCGCGCGCGTGTGTGTGTTAGTCTCCCATTTTACCTTCATTTGAACGGCGGATTTCTTTTTCTAATTGATCCTTGTTGTCGACGTTCTGAAACAACAACAACAAAAAAATGTATGGAACGCAACGTTTATGAAACATTTTAAAAAAACTATATTTCGATTATTCTCCCCTTAATACTAGTAATAACAGGTTTCCACAAAGAGACATTGACATCTGGGTTCGTTGTCTCAAAGAGGCATTGACATGTAGGTTGGTTGTCTCAAAAAGACATTGACATTTAGGCTGGTTGTCTCAAAGAGACAATGACATTTAGGTTCGTTGTCTCAAAGAGACATTGACATGTAGGTTCGTTGTCTCAAAGAGACATTGACATGTAGGTTCGTTGTCTCAAAGAGACATTGACATGTAGGTTCGTTGTCTCAAAGAGACACTGACATATAGGTTCGTTGGCTCGAAGAGACATTGACATGTAGGTTCGTTGTCTCAAAGAGACATTGACATGTAGGTTTGTTGTCTCAAAGAGACATTGACATGTAGGTTCGTTGTCTCAAAGAGACACTGACATATAGGTTCGTTGGCTCGAAGAGACATTGACATGTAGGTTCGTTGTCTCAAAAAGAGACATTGACATATAGGTTCGTTGACTCGAAAGAGTTGTTGACATCCAGTCCTATGGCTCAAAGAGACGCTGTCACAATGCAACGTCACCCGTAAAAATGATCTAATAAAGAAACGATCACAGAAAATAACAACGTATGAAGGAATTAGATATAAAGAAACATCGGTACATTGGTAGAAATGTGAGAGAGAGAACCATGGTTA